>NW_025569272.1:15000-17643 GCF_020424385.1 Procambarus clarkii | reverse complement strand
TTTGGCGGGTGCATGGAATAACAGGGGTTTGGCGGGTGCATGGAATAACAGGGGTTTGGGCGGGTGCATGGAATAACAGGGGGTTTGGCGGGTGCATGGAATAGCAGGGGGTTTGGCGGGTGCATGGAATACAGGGGGTTTGGCGGGTGCATGGAATAACAGGGGGTTTGGCGGGTGCATGGAATAACAGGGGGTTTGGCGGGTGCATGGAATAACAGGGGGTTTGGCGGGTGCATGGAATAACAGGGGGTTTGGCGGGTGCATGGAATAACAGGGGGTTTGGCGGGTGGGAATAACAGGGTTTGCATGGAATAACAGGGGTTTGGCGGGTGCATGGAATAACAGGGGGTTTGGCGGGTGCATGGAATAACAGGGGGTTTGGCGGGTGCATGGAATAACAGGGAGTTTGGCGGGTGCATGGAATAACAGGGGGTTTGGCGGGTGGATGGAATCACTTTTGGGTCTTTGTTTGGAGGACGGGCTGACTAGTACGCGCAGCGTTTCAGGCATTCTTTCGGCACATCACTGAGTCGTATGCACCTTTTTTGTAGCACAAAACACTACAGTCATTCATCCTTACTCATCCACATCAGCTGCGAAAACGCAAGAGCCTCTTTTTGGCTTAATATAAAATTCCCTCGAAAGTTATATCAAATTCTTCAAATTCCCTCAAAAGTTTGCGACCAAAAATCTCTCATATTAATCTCGCTGTTCCAGAGGCAAATATTACGCCAACAGCATCGGTCAAGGTTTAATTATCAGTCTAAGATAAAGGTTAATGAGGCCTTGCTCTTTAAGAGGGAGGGAGAGAGGATTAAGAGCCGAGGGACCTCAGGGTAAGAGTGATATCAGAAGAGTAGTCTTGTGGAAGGCTATTAACTAATAGGAAAAACCCTTTCCTAGTGAGATATAGTGTGGGTGCGGGAATCTAAGAGTCTACAAACACATTTGAGCGAGACTTACCCTTAGCGTCTGAACCACCAACATCACAGTTAGAGAAACAGGCCTTCCAGTTTTATAGATCTAAACTAATAGCCCTGAACTACTAGCCCTGAACTATCATAGTCTCAGCTCAACAGGCCAATCCCAGCCTTCCAACGCCCCCTTTCCCCAAATTCTAGAATTCGTCTGAGATATTGGGAATTATAGACGACAGGATCTAAATAAAGAGGTTCTAAAATTCTTGGACATTTTCTTGGTATTAAGATTTGAACGGAGTTATCTGGCGGTGCCAGAGCCTCCCTCTCTCGACATCTCTCCAACATTAAATTTACAGGGCGAAGAAAGGCCGGCCGAAGAAGGGGTGAGGGGTGAGGGGTGAGAAGTGAGGGGTGAGGAGTGTGAAAAGTGAGGGTGAAAGGTGTGAGAAAACTGGTGAGGGTGAGAGAAGAGGCAGATGAAGGAACAGGGTAGAACTAGGGTGAGAGTTGAGGGTAGTGATTGAAGGGGTGAGATGGAAGAGACGGGGCAGAAAAGGATAACATGGGACGGAAGGGGGTGAGGGTGGGTGAGAGAGGTGACAGGAGCATGGCAAATGAAAGGGGAAGATAGAGAAAAGGTGAAAGAGAGGATTTGGCAAGTGTGAGAGGGAAAATGAGGAAAGGAGAATGAAAAGGAGGGAAAGATAGACTCCCAAAACAGCATAAAACACACACTAACACTTGTTCCCTTATATACATATATTATATATCTATATCTACCTATATCTTTTAACACATTTAGGTACATCAGCGTTTATGCCTATATGAAGAGTGTAACAAGAACTATCTAAACAGACCTGACTGGGTTAAGCATCAAAATTCTAAGGGCTTCACAACCCATGGTTTCATTTCAGACCTTGTAAAAACCTAGGTTATGGGGGGGGGGGGGGGACACTTGAAATGCCGTCATGCTGAAAGATTGGCACAAGGGCTGACTTCGACACTCTCATACACTCTCTTTATTTCATGTGTGAAAGTTGGGTGAAAGCATCTGGCTTTCTACTTTGGAAAGACTGATAAACTTTCTAATTTATCTTTCTTCCCGTCTTCCCTTTCTCCCCTCCTCCCCACCTCTCTCTCCTTCCCTTCATTGCTCCCTCTCTCTCTCCCCTCTATCTCTTTGTCTCAGCAAATGATATACTGAATTCACGGTCATATTTTCTGGCGAAAAACTCTAGGGACTCTGCTAGCCACGTTTCACCGATAATTTGGGGAACTAGGGGGGACTGTTCAATATAGGGCTCTTCTCTATAAGGCCCAAAAACTCATGTACGAAAGAACCACAGCGGCTCACAAAGGTCGCATGATCAACCAGGCTGTGACTCATACGTCAGGCTGCGAGCAGCCGCGTCCAACAGCCTGGTTGATCAGTCCAGCAACCAGGAGGCAGGCCTGGTCGACGACCGGGCCGCGGGGACACTAAGCCCCGGAAGCACCTCAAGGTAAAGTAACGTGATGTCTCGTTTTCTATCCGTGGCCTCTCGGTTAGGTTAGGTTCGGGCAATTTAGTTAGTACATCAATTTAGTGACGTAGCGCACGCCCAAGAGGCTATGTAAACTGCTGATTTTTTTTTTTCGACACGTAAAAAATCCTAAACAAAAAATTTACTTCACAATAAATCGATATTCCAGCAACATTTTTAGAAATTTCTTCTCTCGAATT
>NW_025569272.1:0-10000 GCF_020424385.1 Procambarus clarkii | reverse complement strand
CATCTGTAATTTCAGCTACCGTTTATGTCCCGATTATCTGTCACTTAAATCAGAGTCGTCTAACTCCCCTGTATAGACTCTCTTGAGGGGTATTTTGCATGTCGTGATCATGTGTTATATTCTCTCCCCCCTACTATTTTCGGGGTGATTTGGGGAGTAGAAGAACTCCCAGAACCCCATCAACCAGGTATAGGAAATCGAGAGTCTTTCAGTCTCGATTGCTAATTTATGCCCCTCAACTCCGGGACCAGTCTGGCGGTGAGACATTCTCAAGTAGCACAACCTTGCATGCATTGCAGATGGGAATGAGTTTTCAGGAGACAGGTTTGGTGTGCTATCCGTTCCTGGAACCTTCCCTTTGTTCAACACCTGGAGCTGTTCCCTGGCTTCCCCCTTCCCATGCAGTCACAGACCGGAACTTGCTTTTGGGGGGGATCGAACTCTCTCTGGCATGCATATGCAGTCTACAAGAGCCCAACGTCCAGATTATGGGTAACTACATCCGGTCTGAATCTTGAAACGTCCATTTTTCCGTGGATTAGATGCGGTCAAAATCTTCAAAGCATCCCTATCGTGGCTTACAAGATCGCTCGAAATCTTCTAGCATCCACATTGGAATTTTCTGGAGCGGGTTTAGTAGAAGCGATTGGGCCGGGGGGGGGGGGGGGGGAGGAAGGGTCATTGTAATTGGAGACGACTGAAACGGGAAAGGTTAAGGGGCTGAAGTGCAAGCACATTTAGTCCCTGCAAGCAAATTTAGCTCCCCTTGCAAGCACATTTAGCCCCTGCAAGCACATTTAGCTCCCCTTGCAAGCACATTTAGTCCCTGCAAGCACATTTAGCTCCCCTTGCAAGCACATTTAGTCCCTACAAGCACATTTAGCTCCCCTTGCAAGCAAATTTAGCTCCCTTGCAAGCACATTTAGCCCCTGCAAGCCCATTTAGCTCCCCCTTGCAAGCACATTTAGTCCCTGCAAGCCCATTTAGCTCCCCTTGCAAGCACATTTAGCCCCTGCAAGCACATTTAGCTCCCCTTGCAAGCACATTTAGCCCCTGCAAGCCCATTTAGCTCCCCTTGCAAGCACATTTAGCCCCTGCAAGCCCATTTAGCTCCCCTTGCAAGCACATTTAGCCCCTGCAAGCACATTTAGCTCCCCTTGCAAGCACATTTAGTCCCTGCAAGCACATTTAGCGCCCCTGCAAGCACATTTAGCCCCCCCTGCAAGCACAGTTAGGTGAGCGAAACGATAAACGGATTAGCTTCCTGCATATAAAATTGTGCTAAGCCTTTTGACCTTTCTATGCGGCTAGAACTGATCAAATATAATATGCACTATAAAAAAAAAGGTTCTTGCCATTTACCTAATGTAACTTAACCTAATCTAAAGTAGCGGAACTTAATCCAACCTAACGTAACCAATCGTAACATATTCTAATCCAATCTATAGCTAGCCTAGTCACACCTAATTTATCTACACCTATCCCTAACCAACCCTAACTTAACCTAACCTAACCTAACCTAACCTAACCTAACCTAACCTAACCTAACCTAACCTAACCTAACCTAACCTAACCTAACTTACCCTAACCTAACCTAACCAACCCTAACTTACCCTAACCTAACCTAACCTAACCAACCCTAACTTACCCTAACCTAACCTAACCTAACCAACCCTAACTTACCCTAACCTAACCTAACCTAACCAACCCTAACTTACCCTAACCTAACCTAACCTAACCTAACCTAACCAACCCTAACTTACCCTAACCTAACCTAACCAACCCTAACTTACCCTAACCTAACCTAACCTAACCAACCCTAACTTACCCTAACCTAACCTAACCTAACCTAACCTAACCTAACCAACCCTAACTTACCCTAACCTAACCTAACCTAACCTAACCTAACCAACCCTAACTTACCCTAACCTAACCTAACCTAACCTAACCTAACCAACCCTAACTTACCCTAACCTAACCTAACCTAACCTAACCTAACCAACCCTAACTTACCCTAACCTAACCTAACCTAACCTAACCTAACCAACCCTAACTTACCCTAACCTAACCTAACCTAACCTAACCTAACCTAACCTAACCTAACCTAACCTAACCTAACCTAACCAACCCTAACTTACCCTAACCTAACCTAACCTAACCTAACCTAACCTAACCAACCCTAACTTAACCTAACCTAACTTCATATTCTCAACAGACACACTAGCACTTTTTTATTTTTAATTTTTGTTTAGCTTCTCACCTTTAATTTATTTATCATTCATCTGTATTATTAAGATGACCTTCGAGCATCCTTAAAAATATCATTGATATTTGCCAGCATCCATCTCACCTGCTCATATACTAAAGATAGTTAGGATGGATTATATATGATTAGCAAAATAGTATACTTCTACTACTAGTATTACTACTACCACTGCTACTACAACAAATAATAATGAAGATTAGAAAGATTAGGTGATTGTATAAATATCTTAACCCAGAATGAGCATTAATCCCTGTGAGATGGTACCCAATCATCTCAACAAGGAATTTTAAGACGGTTTCCCCTTCATCTAGTAATCATGACAATCTCCCACTTCATCACGACGGAAATGTCAGCTCCCGAATGATCGAGAATGCCATTACTCTTTCAGCATCACGGATGCTGTGACGCCGTGATCTGTGGGATCTGAAGTTCAACTTTCAAATGAAGTGAAATGATCTGAAGTGTTTTTCTGAACTTTACCCTCGTTAAGATGTCGTTTGGCATGATTAACGACAGTATTATCTCATCTTTTTTTTTCGTTACCAAGTTTGTAAACGAACATTTCTGTACTATTAATATAAAATGTTTCTAGTTGTTTCTGATTAGGTTTGTTGAAGCCAGTAATGGTCTATGGCGTTTTGGTAACCCCTCATAACAGTTGTCAAACTCCCGAATGCCTGTGTATACTGTTGGGTGAACAGAGGCATTAGGGGGAAATAAAAATGTTCCCTCATCCATTTCTGCCCAGCCCAGGAATCGAAGCCAGGAGCCCCAATTACTAGTTTAGTGAAAGGGCTGTAGGTTTGTAACCGTCTGATATATATATATATATATATATATATATATATATATATATATATATATATATATATATATATATATATATATATATATATATATATATGTCGTACCTAGTAGCCAGAACGCACTTTTCAGCCTACTATGCAAGGGCCGATTTGCCTAATAAGTCAAGTTTTCATGAATTAATATATTTTCTCTAATTTTTTTTCTTATGAAATGATAAAGCTACCCTTTTCATTATGTATGAGGTCAATTTTTTTTATTGGAGCTAAAATTAACGTAGATATATGACCGAACCTAACCAACCCTACCTAACCTAACCTAACCTATCTTAATAGGTTAGGTTAGGTTAGGTGGCAGAAAAAGTTAGGTTAGGTTAGGTTAGGTAGGTTAGGTAGTCGAAAAACAATTAATTCATGAAAACTTAGCTTATTAGGCAAATTGGGCCTTGCATAATAGGCTGAGAAGTGCGTTCTGGCTACTAGGTACGACACACATACACACACACATATATATATATATATATATATATATATATATATATATATATATATATATATTTATATATATATATATATATATATATATATATATATATATATATATATATATATATATATATATATATATATATATATATATATATATTATATGTCATTTGCCTCTCCATTGAGACTATATAATGTCACCTTACTCTTGAACCAATAACATGAGGAGACAATTAACAGTTTAATAAAATTACTTGAATGAAGATACCAGTATTTGTATCATTATTACTTTACTTCTTTATTGACAAAACTCCCACGTATAATTTTGTCTAATTGGAGTAATTAAATTAGATCTTATTGCAATGTGGATGCTGCTCATATTCACTGCCATAGGGAATAGGATCATCAAACAACAGGTTAGTATTGCGGAATTGAACTTTCACATGTGTGTCTATCCTGTGAGATGAAATGAGATGAAAGCCACGTTGAAAAAAAGTCAATGTTGCATTTAAACTCGCTTTCTATAAAGAGCTTCAACATTACATTCTCAACCTGAGAAAATGTATAATTGTAAATAGACTTATGTATATTATTAACGAAACTAAAGCTGCTGTAGGAATAGCGGAGCAAATCTGAGAGAAGTAATTCATTAAATCATTTAATATTCAGTGAGAAGAGACGTACCAGTTAAACTCACCCGCTTGTAATTGGAGAACTTTGGATAATTGTCTCTGATATGAACAGCAAAGGAAATCAAACATATATTCTGGGCTCTGCTGTTCCCTCCAGTATACTGAGAAACAAGGTGTCGACTGAGACACTAGGACACACACACACACACACACACACACACACACACACACACACACACACACACACACACACACACACACACATCTCTGAGCCACAGAGATATTAGAAAGAACTTTTTTAGTGGCAGAGTGGATGACAAATGGAATGCATTAGGAAGTGATGTAGTGGAGGCTGACTCCATACACAGTTTCAAGTGTAGATATGATAGAGCCCAATAGGCTCAGGAATCACACACACACACACACTCACACACACACAACATATAATAGGGGGTAATGAAGCCAGTTCCAAAACCAATTAAAGTTCAAACAGAGACCATAACTCTAAATAAGTAGATCGAGAATCATGGCATTAGAAAAAGGAATAAGGAATAGGGAGTAATCTTAATAAAAAAAAATTCTTTCCTTATTAAAGACTACTCATAGCCCAGTCGATAGGACCTCGACCTCACACACTCGTAGGGATCCAGGGTTCGAGACCCCTCACAGGTCAGGTGACTCTAATGGTTATATCCCCGAAAGTGTGGGAACACAATGTATATTACACACAAATCCCAATTGCGTGATGCATCAAATGAACAAAATCCCCAACTCTTTTGACCCTGTCGTAGCTCAGTCGATTAAGGCAGCGTCTGGGATGCTCTCGGACGCAGGTTCGAATCCTCGTCACGGCCCCTTGTGGATTTGTTTACAATGTGTATTGCATTAGAAGTTAAACAGCTGGAATAGCTTGATTTAGAACCATAAGGATGATCCTGCTGGCACAAATAGGTGAGTATATCACACCTTAGAACGAAATCAAGAACTAATAATAATTCTGTTTGTCGGAGTGTTACAATGTGGGCGTTCTGTTTAGGCCTAATCGTAGCACGGGGACAGGAAGCCTGATTCCTAGGTACCTATTTGCTGGTAGGTGATTTAGCTGTCTTTGTCTGCCTGTTCAGAAACTCAAATTAGACTCTATTTTGTTAAATCTATTTCTAAATGACTTTAGTCATTTAGAAATAGAGCCAGAGCCGGTCGGCCGAGCAGACAGCACGCTGGGCTTGTGATCCTGTGGTCCTGGGTTCGATCCCAGGCGCCGGCGAGAAACATTGGGCAGAGTTTCTTTCACCCTATGCCCCCGTTACCAAGCAGTAAAATAGGTACCTGGGTGTTAGTCAGCTGTCACGGGCTGCTTCCTGGGGGTGGAGGCCTGGTCGAGGACCGGGCCGCGGGGACACTAAAAAGCCCCGAAATCATCTCAAGATAACCTCAAGATAGTCTATTTATAATAGACTTTAGTTTATTTCTAATAGACTTGGGTCTATTTCTGATAGAATTAAGTGTATTTCTGATAGACTTTAGTCTATTTCTGATAGATTTTAGTTTATTTCTAATAGACTTTAGTCTATTTCTGATAGATTTTAGTCTATTTCTAATAGACTAAACACAAAATAGGTTGTATTTCTAGGTTTCTCTTTTATTCTACAGACATTCTCTTTCTCTATATAACTATAACTGCTTGTCACTTCTCACTTTCTTTATCTTTCTCCTTTTTTTAGTCTCCTCACCTCTCTATCTCCTTCACTTTCTCTTTCATGGACTTGTTGTCTTTCTCTCTTCTTGTTCTTCTTCTACCTCAGTTTCTCCTCTTCGCTCCCTGGTTCCTTCTTCCCTTCTTGACTCCATCTTCACTTTCCTCCCTCTCTCTCCGTTCTTTCCTTCTCTCAGTCTTTTCCTCCTCCTCTTTCTCTTCCTTGTTGACCTTCTCACTTAATTTCTGATCGTTCCCTTTCATTTATTTTCTGGTTATTTTCCAGTTTTTTCCATCTTTTTCTCTTCCAGTTTGTATCTTCTCAATCAGTTTCTTTTCCATCTTTCCAGCCTCCCTCTTTCCCAGCATCCCTCTCCCAGCATCCCTCTCCCAGAGACTTGCCATGGGCGTCCCACCTGACAATAAACAACGCTCTCTCTCTCTCTCTCTCTCTCTCTCTCTCTCTCTCTCTCTCTCTCTCTCTCTCTCTCTCTCTCTCTCTCTCTCTCTCTCTCTCTCTCTCTCTCTCTCTCTCACTCACGCTTGCAACTTGTGTCTTGCTTCTCCCCCCCCATGCCCCCCCTTTCCACTATCCACACGACCCCCTACCCCATCTGTGAATTATTCTCATCACTACCTCGCTCCTCTCTCTCTCTCTCTCCCTCTCATCTCTCTCTCTCTCCTCTCTCTCTCTCTCCTCTCTCCTCCCCCCCCCACTCCACCTACCTTCTCTCCTCCTCTCTCTCTCTCAGATGCTCACAAAACTCACAAAACTTCCTAAAGTGAGTACATTCTTAACTTGCGCCAAATTCGTACAATATTTATCTCTGGACGTGTACGTTATTTTTAATTTTATTTTTTTTACGATCCTCAACTTGCTTTTGTCATTTCTGTTTTTCCTCCTCTGGGTTATTCCGTGACCTTTGGCATGGGGCGTGACGGCTGAGTGGAGAGCGCTCGGGATTCGTAGTCCTGAGGTTCCCCGGGTTCGATCCCCGGCGGAGGCGGAAGGAAATGGACAGAGTTTCTTTCATCTCTGATTGCTCCTTGTTCACCCAGTGGCAAATAGGTACCTGGGAGTTAGACAGCTGCTAGAAGCGGCTTCCTGGGGGTGTGTGTAACAAAAAAAAAAGATGCCTGGTCGAGGACCGGGCCACGGGGACGCTAAGCCCCGAAATCATCTCAAGATAACCTCAAGATAACCATTTAAATACTCATGCTCACGTGAGGAAAAAAAAAAGATGTCAATTTCTTAAACTCGTCTACATTGGTCGACACATATATACATTGTCATGTGTCATACAGTGCCATACATGTGCATGACACATACAGTGTCATACACATGTGTGACCTCGTCTGTAGCCACTAAGAGCAAGCCTTTTGAGGTTAATGGGTTAAGGGAGCGGTGCGGTGGGGGTGGGGGGGGGTGGGGGTGGTTTCAGGAGCGGGTTAATAGATAAATTGATTGACTCGTTGATTGGATGGCTGATTGACTGAGTGAACGACCAAGTGACTGACTGATTGCCTGTCTAGTTAACCCAATCACTGACTGATTAAGATTAGGTCCTGACTGACAGATTAAATGAACCTGACTGACTGACCTGATATATGGATAATACCTAATACCTAACCTTCTAATAAATAGATATAAGACCTAATAACACCTAATACCTGACTGATATACTAACTGGCTGCTGAACTGACTGGTAGTAGTAGTAGTAGTAGAAACTAGAAGTAGTATTAGGTATTAGGAGCAGTGGTAGAAATTGGAGAAGTTGTATCAGGGGTGAAAATAAGGGAATTATCAAAGAAAAGTGCCAAACCATTACGACTATATAGCACTTGGAAGGGAGTTCAGGATAAGGATTTGGGATGGGACGGGGGGGGGGGAAGGAATGGTGGCCAACCACTTGGACGGACGGTCGGGGGATTGAACACCGACCAGCATGAAGCTAGACCCTTGGCCCTACCGTCCAGCCCAAGTGATTGGACTAAGTATATAGGATTAGTGTCCTTTCTCACAAGGTAAACTTGTACACACACTTTTCAAAGTTAAAGTGGGAGACGTTTAATTGTTCTCTCTCTCCCTATTCCTCACAAGTTTAGGGAGAGAACCTTCAGCTGTTCATTTACTCAGATTTAATCTGTCAGGATAGGAGCTGCTTGAACATGGGTGACAGTAGACATTGTGTGTCATCCAGTTGACATCCTTGGGGATAAAGGTATGTATGTATGCACTCTTTCTCTCTCTCTCTCTCTCTCTCTCTCTCTCTCTCTCTCTCTCTCTCTCTCTCTCTCTCTCTCTCTCTCTCACTCACTCACTGACGCATTCCAGGCTTTATTAAGCACTGGCTTCGACAGCTAAGATGGCAGAAACACTAAAGATAGAGTGGGATAGGGGATGCCTGAGGCGCTTAAGTAGCAAGGATGGAGGGTAGGTGAAGAGGAGATGTTTACATAAACCAGTTTAACACACAAGGACACAGGATAGTAAACTGGTGACAAGGAGAGAAGGAGGAAGGAGGGAGGTATGGAAGGAGATGAGAGAGAGAGAGAGAGAAGGGAGAGGGAGGGAAGGAAGTGAGGAAGAGCAAGACAGAAGAGGGGGAGAGTTGCTCCAGATCGGAATCATCTCTCTCACTCTCTCTCACACACACACACATTCAGCACGAGACACTTCTCAATGTTATCTTCCTTAATTTCCCTGCAGACACAGACTCTGGGAGACATTTGCATGACAATATCACTCCCTGACATGACCGGCAATAATCTACAACTTCCTTGTGGCGAGAGAGAGAGAGAGAGAGAGAGAGAGAGAGAGAGAGAGAGAGAGAGAGAGAGAGAGAGAGAGAGAGAGAGAGAGAGAGAGAGAGAGAGAGAGAGAGAGAGAGAGAGAGAGAGAGCATCACTACCAAGATCAACTTGCAGCATCCCATCTTCTAAGAGCCATCAATATCATCCAATAACCTATATTTTATGAATATATAATATAAATCCCATAATGCTTACTGCCTATAAGTACTTAACATGTCCTGCCATTGTTTCAGACACGTATGTTAATGAGAAATGGGTGAAAATGGGTGTTTAGACTGAGCCCCTTCACTCCCAATACCCCGCCTCTCTTCCCTGAACCCAGTGTCAATCATAAGAGACCATCTCCCCCTTCCTCCTCTCTGCTCATCGTGGGGGTGGCACTGTGCCGGAAGCGGTGTGCCATGGTGGTGACGTCCGGTGTGGCCCCCTTGTTCTGGCCCTCGTGCCGACAGCAGGGATATGATTAATTCCACAAAGCCTTGCATCTCAAAATCAATATCTATTTTCCAGCGCTCGACTTCTGGGAGAGACAAGCGGGACTGCGGTCATCGGGGATCTATTAACGCCCCCGTCATAATCTGCTTTGACAGTGAAGCGAGGACACGGCACTGCTAATATAGAGGCAGTGATTGTAATCGCGGTGATTTAAGGCGTAGGAGACCAGTGAGAAGGAGGAGGAAGAGGGGAAGGAAGAGAAGGAGGAAGAAGGAAGACAGGGGAGGTAGAAGGAGGAGGAAGACTAACTAGGCTAAGATGCTTAGAAAAAAAATATCTGAATATGTTGACCAAACCACACACACTAGAAAGTGAAGGGACGACGACGACGTTTCGACTTGAGAATGGTCCAAGGACGGACCGAAACGTCGTATCGTCCCTTTACTTTCTAGTGTGTGTGGTTTGGTCAACATGTTTCAGCCACGTTATTGTGACTCCTCGTCTGCAAAATCTGAAGACCCTAGCTAAAAGGAAGATACGCAGATATAACTGAAAAAAAAGATGAAAGCGAGAAAGATGGAATGAAAAAGTAATAACTCTGAACCTTAGCCTCGTAGAAAGGGAAATTTGCATGCGACCAAAAACAAGCTTAAGAACCACTGCCTTTTAAAGTTATCTGAAAACTGGCTACTGAACTTTAACCCAAACCAATGCAATGTTAGGAGAACAGGAACAAGTAGACCCGAAAAGAACAGAATGGCATGAAGAGCACCCCGCTTACCGTATCATAAAACGAGAAAGACTAAAGAGTATAATCAACCCACAGATCTAACGCCAAAGACCCCTCTTCAACAGACACAAAATATAT
>NW_025569271.1:0-20662 GCF_020424385.1 Procambarus clarkii | reverse complement strand
GTCAAATCCTGGCACAAGGGCTCTGTCGGTATGAGCAAATTGTGAACAATGTAACTGAAAGTTGATTGAATATATATAACGATTTTAAGGGATGTCAGTCTATACACAAATACTTAAGTAAACACAGTGGATCTCATCCCAATATTATCGTTAGTGGAGATCAGAGCTCTAAGTTGTGTAAATTTGTAGAAATTATATAAATGTTGCTGTGGTTCAGCATCGCGTGGTCGGATACAGCTAGTGTATATATATATATATATATATATATATATATATATATATATATATATATATATATATATATATATATATATATATATATATATATATATATGTCGTACCTAGTAGCCAGAAAGCACTTCACAGCCTACTATGCAAGGCCCGATTTGCCTAATAAGCCAAGTTTTCCTGAATTAATATATTTTCTCTAATTTTTTTCTTATGAAATGATAAAGCTACCCATTTCATTATGTATGAGGTCATTTTTTTTTATTGGAGTTAAAATTAACGTAGATATATGACCGAACCTAACCAACCCTACCTAACCTAACCTAACCTATCTTTATAGGTTAGGTTAGGTTAGGTAGCTGAAAAAGTTAGGTTAGGTTAGGTAGGTTAGGTAGTCGAAAAACAATTAATTCATAAAAACTCGGCTTATTAGGCAAATCGGGCCTTGCATAGTAGGCTGAGAAGTGCGTTCTGGCTACTAGGTACGACATATATATATATATATATATATATATATATATATATATATATATATATATATATATATATATATATTGTTATTGTTATTTAATATATATATATATATATATATATATATATATATATATATATATATAATATAATATATATATATATATATATATATATATATATATATATATATATTATATATATATATATATATATATATATATATATATATATATATATATATATATATATATATATATATATATATATATATATATATATATATGCGAACAAGCCTGAATGGTCCCCAGCATATATGCAACTGAAAACTCACACCCCAGAAGTGACTCGAACCCATACTGCCAAAAGCAATGCAACTAATGTACAGGATCCATTAACCACTCGACCAACACGACAAGACAAAAGAGGATGGTAGCCGAGCATCTATTAAATCTGTCTAACTCAGTGAATTTTGCCTTGGGATGGTAGATGGCATATATATATTTGCAACCCACAAAACGAAAACTCGTTCAATTATCAGCAAAGTTCCTGAGACAAAATTACAAAATAAATCATTTGTGTATTACAACATAGATTGATGTTTCAGGAAAAAAACATACTGCTTCTGATCTTTTGTTAAACCTCTTCACAAAGTACCATCATTCACTGGAGGACACCAAGATCTGTTGTGCTGTAGACCTGGACACGTCAGACGATTTTTATTGGGTTTGGCACTCTAGACATCTACAAATCTTCAAGCAATTGGTACCTCAGGCTTCATTTTGCAGATAATAAGGAACTATTTTTCAGATGTGAAAAATTAAACACAATTATAGAGTAACTCAACTGGTGCCAGAGAACCACAAAATAGTGTGCTTAGCCCTTTATTATGTATTGTCTATTTCAACGATCTACAACACCTCTTTCATGAAGCTGAGGCCAATGCTGATAATGGAACTCAAATGTTTACAAATAGGAAAAACAACTACCAACTGGAATGATGTCATTAATCATATACTTGAAAATATATCTACCTGAGGCAGAATATGGCAGTAATACAAATGAGTTGCTAATAATATTTCAGTGATGAACCTGACATCTTGGGTATGAAGTTTACCTCTTCAGTAGCCTGAAGAGCTACCTGCTAAGCCTAGCAGACAAAGCAGTAAAGATACTTCCTGCCTTATTTTGCATCCCCATACATTTTTGACAGTAGGGATTGCAAAACCTAATATGAACATGGACATATATGTGACAACCCGTCCTCATACAAACAACGTCGCCTTTTTTGCTCATATGTGTTAAGGCTAAAAATTGTCGTACTGCAAAATGAAAATTTATTTCCCAAAATGATATGTATCCACAGCAGCAGGTTTGGGCTCTCTGGTAGGTTAGGAGAGTAGCAAGGTCTCCTAAGGTTTCAAAACGTTATGAAAACGAATAATTTAAAGTGTCCTCTCCTAACCTAACTGACTAAGCCAGAGGACCGAAACAGAAAACGGGACAGTACGTCACTTTCGCGAGCTGCTTTCATTTTCTGGTAGGGCAATTTTTGGCCTTAGTACGAATATGAGCGAAAAGCGACGTTATTTGTAAGAGGACTACGCATATGAGCGAAAAGCGACGTTATTTGTAAGAGGACGGGTTGATGAACTCGACCGAACAAGTGAGTTCTCCAATTTTCGAAATCTTCAATGACGGGATAATGAGATTATTTTTTTTTATCATATCTTAAATTTAATGAAACAGATTTCGATTTGTTACTGTAAACGAACAAAATTGTAATGTTGGTATATGCTAACTATTGTATTCAACAAAGATTTTACGCTTCAAAGAAAAACAAAATAAAATTTCATACTTTCATTAGTTGATTCAAACAATTTATGAAATGCACTTTCATAGTTAATAACCATTTCACTTTTTTCTTAGTGAGAGACATAAATGTTCTTACAACTCACATCTTTTATTCTATTTAGTGAATACAATTGTTTAACTTATGATCGAATAAGAACAGTAATTTTTTTAATTATTTAAAATAATTAAAAAATGTAATTACTTAACTACCAGAATTTGTTGAGATACTAATGCAATGAATTTACATTGTAAATTTTATCAGCGACCACATGCGCATTCGCAATAAATATTTTTAACTTCAAGAATAATATTGTGTAATTAATACGTTAAATAATGTCTTTATAAATAAACGATTTACAAGGAAAATCTTACTTTTAACGCAACAGGAGCAGGCTGGACTACTGCAGATATTGTTGACTGTGTCCTCATCTCTGTTGCATGTGTCGCTGCAGTGGCCTCCCTTGGCTAAACACGCGCTGGTTGCAGTTTTGCAGTCTGTGACAACATTTAAATTATATTTTTATAATATTGATTAAGGTGTTCTGGACAATTATAGAAGATGGAGTAAAAAGAGATATGGAGTGAAGATAAGGAGCAAAGCAGAGACGTAAAGATAAGGAGTATATGATAAGGTAAACCCACTTTTAAAAACAGTGCAGGTAAGATTGAAAATAAATTAAAACATGCATGTGCTTTAAATAACATAAATTACATCTATTTAATATTATTAGGTAGATGATAAAAAAGGTAGATGATTTTGTATGGTGTCCAATCAACGTAGTTGGGACAAAAACTGCCTGACAAGTCCACAGTCAGCAGACGACAGCCTCACTCCCTCCCTCCCTCACCAAAATGGCTTCTCATAACATACTCCTTTTGCACTTATCAAACTCTATATACACGTTACATATCTATCTACATATGTGTTCACCATTCCAGACAATAACATGTTGCCAAACACCAGCAAGCAATCTATGCTACCTCGATCCTACCTCCCTCACCATGATTACTACTCCCATCATACTACGCACATCGCTAATTCCCACCACACTCTTACTATTATAAGAGTCTTGGGGCCATATTCACGAAGGCGTTACGCAAGCACTTACGAACCTGTTCATCTTTTCTCAATCTTTAGTGCTAGTGAACATCATGAACAGCATTATGTTCCCTGATATCTGAACATTGTACACAGTCTTTATTACAGTCAGGCTCTTTTGTAATACTATCATCGCTAAATAATACCAGATACATATATATTTTTACATTTATAGGCAATGCTGTGGTCACAAACTGAACAGCACAGCAATGCTGTTAGATTATGCTGCGTGCGTCAGCCTTGCTTGCTCACTCAGTTCTGAGGCTCTCACACCCGGGAATCTTACCTACGATTTAAAAAAAAAGGAGTCTGTCTCCGAGAGTGATGAGAAAGCTGAGCTGAAACCCCGTGTAGTCCCGAGTGTTTTGAATGCTTTTCTATACCTATGAGATCCCTGAGGCGCGTTGCGCACCACCCATCAAGAGCCTCAAGACACGTTGCAGTGGTTAATGCAGAGCAGTACAGTGGTTAATAGAGAGTAAACTAAGGTTTATCCCTATTCCCAAGGACACCTAATATGACATCCCGTAAGTAGTTACTATAGTCGTTCTTGCTCACTGGTGAAGAGGGTCTCTGCTTGGGGAGAGAGAGAGAGAGAGACAGAGAGACAGAGAGAGAGACAGAGAGACAGAGAGAGAGAGAGAGAGAGAGAGAGAGAGAGAGAGAGAGAGAGAGAGAGAGAGAGAGAGAGAGAGAGAGAGAGAGAGAGAGAGAGAGAGAGAGAGAGAGAGAGAGAGAGAGAGAGAGAGAGAGAGAGAGAGAGAGAGAGTAATTATTTGTCTCACATTCAGTTAAATATTTAGTAGTATGCTTTAAATATTGCTTATTAAAATTTGCGTATTTATTTCAATATTAAATAAAATAGTATGTGTATTAAATTTTTTACCGCTTTTGACGAATATTTTCATGTAAACTGTGTGTGTTTTGTGTCTCTGGCATAAAGAGACAAAGAAGGACACTTACCTTTAATGCAGCAGGAACAGTCTCTTGTGAAGCAGAGATCAGGGAGTTGCAACTCATCTACATTGCATGTGCGGTCACAGCGGCCTCCCTTGAGGGCACATGTGAAGGTCAAATCCTGGCACAAGGGCTCTGTCGGTATGAGCAAATTGTGAACATTTGCAGAGGTGAACAATTGTAAATGAAAGTTGATTGAATATATATAACGATTTTAGGAGATATCAGTCTAAACACAAATACTTAAGTAAACACAGTGGATTTCAACCCATTATTATTGTTGGTGGAGATCAGAGCTCTAAGTTGTGTAAATTTGTAGATATTATATAAATGTTGCTGTGGTTCAGCAACGCGTGGCCGGATACAGCTAGTTTGTATGTATGAATATATATATATATATATATATATATATATATATATATATATATATATATATATATATATATATATATATATATATATATATATATATATATGACGTACCTAGTAGCACTGTAGGCTGAGAAGTGCGTTCTGGCTACTAGGTACGACATATATATATATATATATATATATATATATATATATATATATATATATATATATATATATATATATATTTATATATATATCTATATACATATATGCGAACAAGCCTAAATGGTCCCCAGGACTATATGCGAATGAAAACTCACACCCCAGAAGTGACTCGAACCCATACTCCCAGGAGCAACGCAACTGGTAACTATAGGGCGCCTTAATCCACTTGACCATCACGGCCTTCAAAAGGAAGTGATTGCTGAGGCTATTTGAGCCACTTCCCCGACGGCAACTCGGATGGTAATCTTGGGCAAAGCATTTCACGAAATCACCTCATTCTTTGGGGCACACGTGAGGAACACAAACGCGAACAAGCCTGAATGATCCCCAGGACTATATGCGAATGAAAACTCACACCCCAGAAGTGACTCGAACCCATACTCCCAGGAGCAACGCAACTGGTAACTACAGGGCGCCTTAATCCACATGACCATCACGGCCATCAAATGGAAGTGATAGCCGAGGCTATTTGAGCCACTTCCCCGACGGCAACTCGGATGGTAATCTTGGGCATAGCATTTCACCAAATCACCTCATTCTTTGGGGCACACGTGAGAAACACAAATGCGAACAAGCCTGAATGGTCCCCAGGACTATATGCGAATGAAAACTCACACCCCAGAAGTGACTCGAACCCATACTCCCAGGAGCAACGCAACTGGTAACTACAGGGCGCCTTAATCCACTTGACCATCACGGCCGTCAAAAGGAAGTGATAGCCGAGGCTATTTGAGCCACTTCCCCAACGGCAACTCGGATGGTAATCTTGGGCATAGCATTTCACCAAATCACCTCATTCTTTGGGGCACACGTGAGGAACACAAATGCGAACAAGCCTGAATGGTCCCCAGGACTATATGCGAATGAAAACTCACACCCCAGAAGTGACTCGAACCCATACTCCCAGGAGCAACGCAACTGGTAACTACAGGGCGCCTTAATCCACTTGACCATCACGTCCGTCAAAAGGAAGTGATAGCCGAGGCTATTGAGCCACTTCCCCGACGACAACTCGGATGGTAATCTTGGGCATAGCATTTCACCAAATCACCACATTTTTTGGGGCACACGTGAGGAACACAAATGCTCAGCAGGAGGATACACTGGAGTAAGACCTCAGCACCTCAAGGAGATGACAAACCCAGTTCTCGGTGAAGTTGCAGAGACACTACTGTCAGAGGTCACGAAGTTTGTCAACGACTGCCTCTCTGGGCTGATCCCAGATACAATTAAACCTTTCTTCTTTGGAGTATCCCTTTGTACCGTTAAGAAGAAGGATGGTGGAGTCAGGCCCATTGCCGTGGGTAACACACTTCGGCGCCTTGTTGCTAGGGCAGCTGTCAGAAAATTCGCATAGACGCTGCGACGATGCTTCGACCCCATCAACTAGGTTTTGGTGTCCCCCATGGCTGTGAAGCAGCAGCTCATGCAGCGCGAGCCTATATTAAGCACCTCCCAGAAAATAAGGCATTAATCAAATTAGACTTTAAAAATGCCTTCAACCAGGTAAAAAGGGATGTGGTACTGGAAGCAGTTCGAACAAGCTTTCCTTCTCTACTTCCCTTCGTTTCAGCAGGGTACAGTAGGGAATCGACACTGTTGTTTGGGGAACATGAAGTTGTTTCTACAGGTGTCCAGGAGGGAGACCCACTTGCCCCTTTCCTTTTCTGCATGGCAGCCAAAGAGGTCACAAGCAGGTTGTCCAGCGAATTCAACATCTGGTTCCTGGACGATGGCACCCTGGCAGGGACACAGGAATCCCTGCTAGGAGATCTTCAGTTAGTGAAATTGAAGGGAGAGGAACTAGGCCTTACACTAAACCCATCAAAGTGTAAAATCATCTCATCCAGCTAACCAATCATAGATGCAGTACGAACCATATTGCCAGGAGCCCCAGTGATCGCTCCCACCGACAGTGTGCTGCTAGGGGCACCTCTGGGCTCGAACGCCATTGAGGTAGTCCTCGAAGAAGAGCTGAAAGGCCTGAGGAAGATGGAGGAAAGAATAGGGGCTTTGGACACCCACGATGCTTTGTACCTTCTTACAAGGTGCCTGGCCTTGCCCAGACTTACCTATTTCCTCAGGTGTGCTCCTTCCTTTGACGGCCCAAAATTAACGGAATACGACTCACTCCTAAAGACAATAACTATGAAAGTGTTAAACCTCTCCCTGCAAGATGACCAGTGGGACCAAGCAACGCTAACAGTTAGACTCGGAGGTTATAGGTATTCGCAAGGTGACGCATTTAGCATTGCCGGCATTCTTATCCTCGACCAGTGCTAGAAGCGAATTAGTGAATGAAATACTACCAGAATACGTAAGGAACTTCACTGGGATTCGTGATCCCAAATTTGTGTAAAGGAGCTGGTCAGTGGAACACTTTGCTAATTCACACACTCGACCAACTTTTCCAAACGACGGCCAACAGGCCAAATGGGATACCCCCACAGTGGAAAACATCGCCAAAGCATTGCTGGAGGCAGCTTCGGAGAAGGACAGAGCGCGTCTCCTAGCTGTGCAAGCCCCACATGCCGGGGACTTCCTGTTGGCAGTCCCTAATTCCGCCTTGGGCACCTGCCTGGACCATCGGGCCCTAAGTATTGGTGTTGCCCTGCGCCATTTCCAACAGTTATTTTCAATAACTGTTGGGAAAAGATTTCTTTTTAGCGAAACACATAAAAGGCTGTAGTAGTATGTATTTCCTGTATTAGGCTTCATACGCATGTAATATTCATTTAATAATCCTTTATACAACAGGACGTATTTCCTGTATTAAGCGTAATAATTAACTAACACTACTAATACGTAGTTTAGTATTGTAGAATTTACTGTATTAGGTTGTGGAACATCATGTAATTTCTCCTAGAATTGTGTAGTGTTGCGTCAGCCACGCACGGGGGATAAAATTTTCACATACCTGTAGATCTAACACCAATGTAACCATTTACTTTCCTTTATTAGGAATAATAATTTAGTAATAGGTTTACTTTTAATATACAATAGTTTACTGGAATTTCTTTACCCAGCTTAATCGCTGTTCCAGTAAATCATATCATAATCTAACATCATTTCCACCACCAAGCCCGTATTGTTTATTTGTGCCGTCTACATTAACTGACGTGCACTGTAAGAATTAAACATCACAGCATAGAGAATTTATCTGAACAATCCAGAGTGTTCATACACGCCCCCTTCCCTATTTAGCATTAATAAATAAATATAATTTATGCTCGAATCCTCACGGCGACGAGTTATTGCGCATGCGCGACTTTGGGGAAAGAAGAGAGAGGACTCTCGCCATATTCGCGATCAACAAGTGGTGCTCCGTAGCGGTCCAACAAATCTTACCATCCTGAAGACATCTTTACAGCCATAGACGTTAGATTGAGGACGCAGCTTACCAGAATCACGGACACCAGTTCGGCAGGCATTTTTACCTCATTTGTTCTATTTAACGAGCTCTTAAATAAGATCATGTAGGTGCCATGTCGTTATGATGCGGGCGTAAAAATAATCTCATGTAAGTGCAGCTCTTTCCCCTCCAAATATTTAGATATTACCGTATATGTGTGTGAATACTAGTTTGGAGGTGGAAATTACGGAATTATCATTATTGCAGCATGGTGCAACACCCCTGAGGAAGCGTGTGACCGCCATACCCTCACGTGTGCCAAGTAACACTATCTCAAACTGTTTCCAGCCTGACGTACAGTGGACTGCATCTACGTCCCCTGTCACAGCTGAGACATAATCAGTTTTCATTGTAGATAGTACCTTATTATTCAGAGTCCATATACATATCTATATATCTGATACTGCCATTTATGCATTATTAATCTTCACATTGCAGTAGTATTTTTTGCATTACATATTTTACTTATTATCTATGTGTGTGCATATTATATTTATTCTTATTATTGCATAATATGTTCCACATAGATTAATCTTATAGAATACCCCCCAAAATGTGTCATGGGAGGCTGGCTCTAGAAATATATAATTTACAGTCATTGCTTAATTAATAGAATTTATTTATATAATCATAGATCTATAAGTCACTGATTTTCTCATTTAATTACTCATTCTGGTCCTTCGACCTATCTTAGAATTTTTCATTATTTTGCATTCTTAAACTTATACATTTTATTATTATTATACTGGAGCCAGATTTCCCCACAGGCAAACAGTCCAAATGGGATAGCCTTATAGTGGAAAACATCACCAAAGCATTGCTGGAGGCAGCTTCGGAGGACAGAGCGCGTCTCCTAGCTGTGCAAGCCCCCCATGCCGGGGACTTCCTGTTGGCAGTCCCTAATTCCGCCTTGGGCACCTGCCTGGACCATCGGGCCCTAAGTATTGGTGTTGCCCTGCGCCTTGCCGCCCCTATCTCCACCGAACACTGGTGTATTTGTGGCCATGCACAGGCAGACCAATACGGCAGCCATGGTCTCATCTGTTGTAAGACACAGGGAAAGATTGCCAGACATGAAGCAGTCAATTGCATTATCAAGAGAAGTTTGGCTACAGCTGGGTGTCCAGCACAAAGGGAACCTCAGTTGTGCAGACCTGACAACAGCCAAAAACGCCCAGATGGAGTCACCCTGCAGCCATGAAGGGAAGGTAAACAAATCGTATGAGATTACACATGTGCTTCCACATTGGCTGATACCTATCTACGTTACAGCTCAGCGGAGGGAGGTGGGGCAGCCACCGTCAGGGAGACCAGAAAATCAACAAGTACAAAGACTTAAAACGTTGTTACGGGTTCGTGCCGATAGGCTCTGAGACTCTGGGCGCCTGGGGTAAATGTGCACTTAAGTTCCTAAAGGAGGTGGGCGAGGAACTCATTGGGAAAACTAGAGACCCACGAGCGGCCAGTTTCCTGTTCCAGCGCCTCAGTGTCGCAGTTCAGATGGAAAATGCGTGCTGTATCCTGGGTAAGCACCCGATCTCCGAGGACCTGGACGAGGTCTTCGAACGCTGATTGTTATATTGTTATATATATATATATATATATATATATATATATATATATATATATATATATATATATATATATATATATATATATATATATATATATATATATATTCTCTGTAAACTGTAGCATTGTAATAAAAAAAAAAATAAAAAAAAAAATAAAAAAAAAATAATAGGGGGTGGTAGGAGAAGAAAAGATTAAAGTATTCAGTGAGAATCCACAAGATGTTCTCTGTAAGCTCTTTGTTTTCTTCTTTGAAGATGTGGGTCCCTGCAATTGCACCAGAGGTGGTACCCCTAAAAATATATATATATATATATATATATATATATATATATATATATATATATATATATATATATATATATATATATATATATATATATATATATATATATATATATATATATATATATATATATATATATATATATATATATATATATATATATATATATATATATATATATATATATATGCATATACATAACAGAGTTTTGGTGGATATAAATGGGCACGATATTCTTAAGACCAACAGACCCATTCAGACCAACAGACGTACTCAGATCCATAGACACACTCTACCACTCGCACTCGCTAAAAACCCAAAGACTCAAACAGACTTCACATGCACTGTCCCACAAACTCACTTAGTCCCACTGATTCACTCAGACCCACGTACTCACTCACACAATCTGATACTCGCTCAGACCAACATAGACCCAACTTAGACCCCATAAACATATTCATACCCAACTATATACACTCAGACCTACGGACTCACTCAGGCTAACAGTAGCATTGAGAACAACAAACTTACTCAGATCCACATACTAAGACACAAAGACTCATTCAGACCAACCGTTACACTCAGACACTCAGATATACTCAGAGCTACGGACTTTCTCAAACCCCACAAATAAGACATTTCCCATACACCCAACCCAAGGTTCTGTCTCCTGAATCTCAATATTAAAAAAAAGATATGCAGGGTACCAGTAGCACGAGCGCTCAGTGTAGCATGGAGAAAAAGCTTTGATTCTGGTGACATAACTAAATGGGAAGTGGCTAATCGTTGAGGCTAAAAATTATTGATAGGTAGCAACACTAATATCACTAATAATTAAAGCGTTTCATATTCGCAGTTCTGCGCACCTACATTTTCTCATCTTTATTTCAGATAAGGACAAAAATTACAAGTCAATGATTCTTATCATCTCTTACAAGCCATACCAAAATTAACATGATAATTACTTCGCAAGAAGACATTGACAAACTAAAAGCCGATATCAAAGAAGTCATTGACTTAGTAACCGAAAACAACATGATATTGGTTTTATATTTAACCCTATTGTTTAGTGAGCATAGCAAAGCAAACATAGCATCAGCAGGAGACAATATAGGGTGGATTATGGGGGGGGGGGAACCTGGGAGTACATCATAATGCTCTTAATTTTGATTTCACTCGTGCTTTCCCTCCTTGAAGCTGATCGATACTCACTTCCAATTTCAAAGCAGGAGAAATGTGTGAAATAGAGGGTATTCATAGTACAAATATACGGTATGTATAGACACAGTAAACTGCCAAAATCATTGGGACCATCTTTAAAGCGCTTAGAATGTACATGCTAGCAAGGAGACTGGAGAGGTATCACAAAATATATACATGGATGATTCTGGAAGGCCGGATCCCAAATATGCACATCAAAATAACAACCTACTGGAGCGAAAGATATGGCAAGAAGTGCAGAATAGACCCAGAGGAAGGCTGAGGTGCCATAGGCGTAATCAGGGAGAACTACGTGAACATGAGTGCCCAATGGCTCTTTATCCTCCTCCCAACATAGGTTTTATTGCCGGAACGAGAGTCGACGTCTTAAATAGGCGATTAGACAAGTTCATGCATGAAGTGCCGGAACTGGGTTGCAATATGTTGACCTGCCGGTCGCTCCAAGCAACAGCATTCTAGATAAAGTTATCACTATACATGCTTTCCCCCAGTCCGGGATTGGGGGAGAACTCTCAAAACAAATTTCAGGTTTACTCACACTCACTACAAGCAAAAGACTCTCTGAAATACACTAACTCCCTCACATCCGTGTAGTTTGAGGTACGGGACGGATTGAGAGACTTACAAAACCATTGTGTTTAGGTATTTAAAAGTATTTAAAGTAAATATTTATTCTAAAATATCAGTCTCGCTCACAAATAAATTAGAGGCGAATAAAACTTACTTTTAGCGCAGCAGATGCATTCTTTATCCGTGCAGAGGTTACGGAGCGGCTCTTCGTCTGTGTCGCATGAGAGGCAACAGTGACCTTTCCTAGCTGTGCACTGCTTGGTCTGAACGTCACACGAAGGCACTGAACGTTCACCCAAATAACAACATTAGTAAAGAGTATACTATATAATACGATTTGTACATTTATGATATTTTATTTTTTATAAATCCTTAGCAATACAAAAATTCTACCAAGATGTGACTATTCAGGTTCTTATAAGTAACCTAAAGTTGTGTTTTGAAATCTGAACGTTTTAATATGCTTCAAAATATTTTAACTGTTATAGTTTGGTGAACAAAATAACAATGAGTAAGTTTGTTATAAAAGGTGACTATTGCAATTAACTAGAATCAGTTCTGTGATAATAAGATCGGACCCATCATTCTGTGACTAATAACCACCCAACCTGTCCTCTCACCTAATGCGGCCCAGTTTTGAGGTTCGGTTATGTTGAGATGGTAACTCTTCCCACCACTCTTTCCTTTTAATCGTGTTATAAGCAAGATATTTTGTCACTAACTTTTCCTAATGCTCCTCATGCAATAATTGTGCAATGAAACATTGAAATGTTTAGATTATACATAAGTAAAATACACATTTTTTAGATTATACATAAGTAAAATACACATTTTTTAAATACATTTGTTTTATTACATATGAACGGGCTAGTGATTACAAAGGAAATCCAACAGACAGTATATTAAAGGGTCTTGGGTCTGGCTAGTATTTGGGTAGGTGACTGCGGAATTTCCTGCCCTCGAAAACAAAAAACGAAGCTGGAAGTCTACATTTATTGTACGCGACTTCACAATACTCAATGTTAATCAATAATCAATCACCTCCAAAGGATACCTGATCAACCAGGCTGTGACTCATACGTCAGGCTGCGAGCAGCCGCGTCCAACAGCCTGGTTGATCAGTCCAGCAACCAGGAGGCCTGGTCGACGACCGGGCCGCGGGGACGCTAAGCCCCGGAAGCACCTCAAGGTAACCTCAAGGTAAGGTAGTGTCCTGTAGCACTGTGGTCTACAACTTTTACTCAAACCGAGGTATCAATCTGATCAGAATCAGCCAGGAAAGAGAATGTTAGATTAACGCCCTTTTACCTGATACCTCTGTTCACCTAACAGTAAGTTAGGTACCATTAGACAGGCAAGTGTTGGGGGAGGGGGGAGGGGAGGTGCATCCAGACAGAGAAAGAGAACCCGGACACAGAGCTGTGTAGATGAACGTCAAAAAAGGAAGGAGGGAATTAGCCTTACTTAGTGCCCGTGCCACCCCTCGCTCCCATCATAATCCACTTCATAATAGTTCAGAACGGACCGTCGTCGTCTCCTCATCCTCTGGTGTGCGGTTTAACCTTCAGATCTTCAGCCACGTTATTGTGACTCATCGTCTGCATATGGATGCCACACGTAAGCGTCTTACTTTGTTTAATTTCTTCGATTATCTACCTTCCTATAATAGCCTTTTCGCGCCTTTGTGTCTTCCCATGTTACCGCCAAACGTCGCAAGAACCAGCTTAAGTTTTTTAAAGACCGTCTTGAGGAGCAGGTTCTCCCTCGTTCCTTATCTCACTTTCTCCAATTTAATACTTCGAGCTCCTCTCCTTTTCCTGAACATTCAAGAACTTATTCACTCCACTTCCTTGCAAGTTGACGACATTTTTCTAAAAGTCCGTCAACACCAACGCCTTCTGTCTTCTTCTGTTCCCAGTGATCTATGCAATATCCTATTTCTCATCGCTTTTGACACTGCTCACCTCTCCTCTTCCCACCACTCCTCCACACTACATAAACTTCAACGTCTGATTTCCAACGTCTAAGTATTCTCTCTCTGTGTTGCAAACCTTTTTTTCTTCTGTTCTCTCTAAGCACCAACAAGAACTTCTCGGACTTGGCCACTCCTTTACTACTTCTCCTGGCCCTCGCTGTGGCATTGACCTCATTAGTTCCAGATTGGACCTGTC
The DNA here is from genome assembly GCF_020424385.1 of Procambarus clarkii. Classification (NCBI taxonomy): domain Eukaryota; kingdom Metazoa; phylum Arthropoda; class Malacostraca; order Decapoda; family Cambaridae; genus Procambarus; species Procambarus clarkii. The sequence goes on along the minus strand of NW_025569271.1, from coordinate 6,242 downwards.
TGCCTTCAGAGGGGCCCTTAACCCCGTTCTTGACGGTTTGTTTTCTAAAAATCACCACCTTTCTCGTCGCTTCCAGCTTGCCTTTGCCTCCCTGAAATCTAGCAACTCTATTCTTATCCTTCCATCCGACAAAGGCAACTCGATGGTTGTCCTTTACCGTGAAGACCACCTCCAGAAGGCTGAGATCTTGATCTCTGACTCCCGCACATATGCCCCTCTGACTTCTAACCCTTAGGATCGCCTTAAAACTTCCTTCAACTGCAAACTAATATAGCGCTCTAGTTTTTGTCTTGCTTATTTCGATCTAATAAAACGTTTCCGTGTCATCTGTCCTTTTCTTTATTTCTATGGTCTACCAAAGACTACCCCTTCGTTCTATCATTTCTTCACGGGGCTCTGTCGGCTATCCTCTTGCCTCCTGGCTAGCTAAAACTCTGATGCTTGGTACCTTTTTCTCCTGCCCACCTTCGTCATTCTCAGGACTTCTTAAAAATGATTGCGCCTGCAGCCCTTCTGTAAGGAGCTTTGTCTTGATGTCTATTTTCTGTTTACTAATGTTTCCCATGATGACGTTCTCTCTTTCCTTAGACAGAAGGTGACTGAGGGCCTTTTTCCTCTTCCGCTTCCCACTGATATTTTCCTTGAACTCATCGGACTCTGTTGATTCTAACTCCTTCTCTTTCAACGGAAAATACTTCTCTCAAACTTTCGGAGTGGCGATGTTTTCCACTGTTCTTGTCAATCTTTATATGGAATATTTCGAAACCGTTCTTCGTCCCACTATTGATATTAGTCCCTCTCTGGCTTCGCTATGTCAGTAACATTTTGCTTTATGGCCTCATGACCTTAGACCTTTCCATTCTTTTATCTCCTCTCTTAACAATCTTGCTCCTTCTATCCATTTCAAAGTTGAATGGGAATTTAATTCCCTCCTTCCTTTTCCTGACGTTCACGTTCACAGCTCTGTGTCCCGTTTCTCTTTCTCTGTCTACCGCAAACCCATGCATAGTGGATTGTACATTCACTTCTTTTTCTACCATCCTCCTTCTGTTAAGAAAAGTGTTCTCGTCTCTGTCTTCCTCCACGCTCTACCCATCAGTGACCCTCAGTTTCTTGATTCGGAAATTTCCTTTATTTGCAAATCTTTCTTTCGCCTTGGTTAGTCCTTAAATTTTATCAACTGTGCCTATTCTCAAGCTAAACTAAATTTATTTGACCCTAAACCTGTTTTTAACAGTAGTACCACTGTGCTCTGCATTCCCTTCATATTTGAACTCAAAATTTACAAAAATTTACAAAAACTTCATGACATGATGCTCGCTTTTCGACACACAGTAACACTCTTCGTACAAATCTTGTTTATACTTATCCTCCTGCTCCTAATGCTGCTGTTGTCTACTCTATTTCCTGTTCGTCTTGTCTCTCCAATACTTTGGTGAAACTGGCCGTACACTTAATGGCAGATTTAAGGAACACAAAAGAAGTGTGTCTGCAGTTACAAACAATGCTCTCTGCTGTCAAGTTAGGGATTCTAAATCATCTTATTGATAGGTCTTCTTCTAAAATAATCTTTCCTGCCTCTGCTCTTCACAGACGCCGTCTCGTGTAATCGGCTCTAATACACAACATACCCAACATGAACCTGAGTCCTGGCTTTGTTGCTGTTGACTCTTCCATTTCACAGTACATACTCAAATGCCCTAACCTTTCAAACAAACGTGACTTAAATTAAGCCTGCCTATCCTTTTTCTTTCTCCTCTTATTCTTACGTTCCCCTTCTTATACTCATTATTCCCTCCTTCTTGCACCCCCCTTTTATTACACCCATCCCATCCGTACCTTTCGCCTTGCTCTTACTTTCCTCTAGGAATTTTCTCCTCCTCGCCTCTCTCTTGCCTTACTTACTGCCTGTGCCTCCCTTGCTCCCACAGCACAGCACATACCCGGTCCACACCAGCACGCCTGAGTAACTTCACAAGACATCCATCGCCACTAAGACCCGTTAAGGGGATTTTAACAATGACAATCCGCCACAAACGCCTAAAAGTCAGGACTCGCCCCATGGATGGTCATACGTTCACCAAAAGCGACGTCTTGTAGATCCTAAAAGAAGGCGCTGGCATGACACCCATCGACCTTGGTCAGGAAGGAGAAAATGTTGTGCTCTATTTCTCGTATGTGGAGCATCTCGAAAAACTCCAAAAATTCGATCGCACACTTCTCCAAATGCATCACTTCTGTCCTTTCTTCCCACGTCAGTAAAGACCGAAAAGTTGACCAGACCACACACTAGAAGTTGAAGGGACGACGACGTTTCGGTCCGTCCTGGACCATTCTCAAGTCGATTGTGAGAATGGTCCTTGGACGGACCGAAACGTCGTCGTCCCTTCAACTTCTAGTGTGTGGTCTGGTCAACATACTTCAGCCACGTTATTGTGACTCATCGCCTGCCGACCGAAAAGTCTTTATCAGCGGAACCAGCCGCTGGTCGTGGACCGAGAACAAATTCCTTAGATCATTACCAACATGGAAGAGGAAAACCCGAACCTGGGAGTATTCGACGATATATTCTGCAGCATCGATACCGACGACGAAAAAAGCGTCTTACAGTGAAGATATCCTTCACCACCTTAGCCGTGGCTAACCAGGCTGCACACATGGTCGCCACTGCTTTGGCATCAAGATTCCACCATTCCAAGTGAAGAAGAAATGCTTCCACGAGCTCTAACAGTGCTTTCAGTGCTACGATTACTCCCACCCCACCAACAAGTATCAGCACCTTGTCCAGAAGTGCAGACAGAAGAGCCTCCAATAGCAACAGGTGGACCCATTGTGCGATAAACACCATCAATACATTCGATATAACAGTCACTGAGAGGGGTGTCGACGAAATACATGCAGACTTTGTTATGCAAGCCCCTTGGGAATCTCCACCAGCAGACTTTAAGATTATGACTCTTGAAGGAAAGAAGAACCGGACAAATCCTCATCTGCTACGTAACATTGCACAGATGCATATAGAAGCAAACATGGCATCCGACAGCTTCACTTACTTCACAGATGGATCAGTAGACCAGCAGGGACAAGAAACCGGAGCTGCAGTTAAAGCAGGAAACTCTGTAAATAGTTGGAGGCTCTCAAATGGGTGTTCGACTTTACAAACAGAGATGCTAGCCATTCAAAAGGCTTTGGAACATGTTCTTGCTGAACACCGACAACATGTTATCATACATACAGATTCGAGAACCGCCATTGAAACCTTGCAACAAGAACACATATGTGATAACATCCATCTGATCACAAATGTCATATCATTCATGCAAACACTCAAACGACAAGGCCGACGGGTACTTATCAACTGGGTACCAAGTCATGTGGGAATAATAGGAAATGACATTGCAGACGAAGCTGCAAAACTTGCTACTAAGAGGAGAAATGTAGACATTTACATACCACAGAGTCTATCACAGATTAAGAAAGTAATTAGAAACAGAGCAATGCAAAAGATGTACAGTGACCACAACACAGCAGTTGCAACATCAGGATCTGCGGGTTGGTACAAGAATTCAACCAACTACGAACCACTTAGTTTGATGAAAGGGAGCAGTAGAGCAACAGAAGTACACTTACATCGCATCAGGCTTGGATACCCATGTGCATGGGAAATAGGCTTACAGGTTCCGGAAGATGAGAGGAAATATCAACACTGTGGAGAAATGCCCGACAGACCACTGGAACATTATCTAACAGTGCACAGTTACAACCACAACAGACCAATGGAACATTATCTAACACAGTGCACAGTTACAAACCCATTAAGATTTCAACTTAGATTCAACAGAGCAGAAGAAGTTGTTAAACACATATGGCAAAATCTTACTGAAGCGACCATACGAGTCATAAATACTCATACTCCGCCTAAGTAAAACAGAAACAAGCAACACTTAGTGGGCCAGCCAGAGGCTTAGGGCCCGCGCAGGAATATCCCTGCAAAAAAAAAAAAAAAAGTCTTTGCACCCAGGACCATCATTACTCCATCTGCAAGTCTAAAACCCATTGCTGCCTACTCTGCAGTGGCGATCACCCTGCAATTTCCAACCGCTGCCCTCTCAGACAGGAAATCATTAGGATCCAGCTGAATCCAATAAAGTCGAACCTTCTACTTCCGCCGCCGTAGCCACCGGCACCAAACTCAACACTTCAGCTACCGCCAACCTACCAGAAGACTTCCCAGTCCTACCAAACATTGGCTCCTCCCAACAGGTCACCTGGCCTACACACTTGGGACATAAGGACCAACCAGCACCCTTACAGTCCCTTGCATCACGCGCAGGCATCACCCAAGATCATATTTGACTAGCGGAGAGGGTTGCCGGACAAGACAATCAACGATTGCTCAAGGAACTCAACGCGCTGTACATAGCCAACGGCCTGGATCCCATCATCGCCCCGGACTCAAGTCTCACTGCCTCCACTACCTCTCTGGAGACTACCACCAGGACGACCATGAGGTCGACTTCAACACAGACTCCTGAATCACCCAAAACCTAGGCAGCACAAACCGAGGTATTTCTCTCTAAAGCTCCCAACACTCCTACCATCACTCTCTCAGAAGACGCGCTAGCAGACGTGCTATCTACGAATCCTAACAGCACCACCAACGCTTCTGAAATAGATTCTACCACTAAACCACGACACCTGAGCCCTACCTCAGGCTACGAGACGAAAGACAAAACCACCAACAATGGAGGTTACGGACTCCTCAGACGAGGAAATCTCATTAGGAGCTCCACCGCCGCAGCACAAATATGACACCTACTCGGTACAAGATCTCACCAAACTCCAAAGACAGCACGGCTCAGCCAAAGTAAAAACGGAAGACCTAGTGGTCTACACTAACCCACCAGCTCCATAACTGGTACAGCCAGCCCTCCAGGGCTGAAATCCACCATAAAGACCCCCATCCATCCCCAGATCTCCAGTATCAGCTATTGGTAAAGATAATGGCTCCAAAGAGCCTCCACTTACGGGCTCACCATAGCCCGTGCTACTTGGAACTTTTTGTTCTGAGTAGCTGAATCTAAAACAACAACAACCTCGCTACCATCACGCACGACTTGATAATGGTCCAGGACGGAGCGATACTTGGTCGTCTCCTCATCTCTTGCCGTATGGTTTAGTCTTCATGTCTTCAGCCACATTATCGTGACTCATCGTCCGCATAAATAGCAGTGTCACTGATGACAGCATCACAGGAATGATTAACTTCTATAACTTATAAGATTAACTTAAATTATAACTTAAAACAAAGTTATAATTCCTGTGACGAGAAAATATATAAAGTAGAAGATTTGTAGTTTCATGCAGTTAAAGTTCGCTTGAGTTAAAAGTTCTATTACTATTACTTTTAATGAAATTAAACTTCTCATTGGTATCTTAAAGTACCAGTGAGAAAATCAGTAGGAGCCATAAGGAGTACTGACTGGGAGTACCCAGAGCACAGGTTCGACTCTGCTCCATAGCTTCTACTTATTTTCTCATTTAAGAACATAAGAACATAAGAACAAAGGCAACTGCAGAAGGCCTATTGGCCCATACGAGGCAGCTCCTATTTATAACCCCCTAATCCCACTCATATACTTGTCCAACCCGCGCTTGAAACAATCGAGGGACCCCACCTCCAGCACGTTACGCGGTAATTGGTTCCACAAATCAACAACCCTGTTACTGAACCAATATTTACCCAAGTCTTTCCTAAATCTAAACTTATCCAATTTATACCCATTGTTTCGTGTTCTGTCTTGTGTTGATACTTTTAATACCCTATTAATATCCCCTTTGTTATGTCCATTCACCCACTTGTAAACCTCTATCATGTCACCTCTAACTCTTCGCCTTTCCAGTGAATGCAACTTAAGCTTTGTTAATCTTTCTTCATATGAAAGATTTCTAATTTGGGGAATTAACTTAGTCATCCTACGCTGGACACGTTCAAGTGAATTTATATCCATTCTATAATATGGCGACCAAAACTGAACTGCATAATCTAAATGGGGCCTAACTAGAGCAAGATATAGCTTGAGAACCACACCAGGTGTCTTGTTACTAACGCTGCGATTAATAAATCCAAGTGTCCGATTTGCCTTATTACGAACATTTATGCATTGATCCTTTTGTTTTAAATTCTTACTAATCATAACTCCCAGATCCCTTTTCGCAATCCGACTTCGCAATCTCAACAC
>NW_025569270.1:0-16336 GCF_020424385.1 Procambarus clarkii | reverse complement strand
CCACTAGAACCTTTGACGTGCTCTCTGCAACGTCTTGGACTCCCCTCCATGGCCTGCTGCTGGGATGTTATGACACAGATACATTGCAGTCCTCTGGAACTCCGGTGTCAAGACTGCCTGGTATATTGGTTCAGACCGTATACCCGAAACCCTACCAAGGTGATACAACACCTCATCTTCAACCACAAACTCATCCACTGGGGCTGGAAGTGACTTCCTCAACTCCGCACGCTGACCCCTCAAAAACTTCCTTACCTCCCCCCACAGGGGTGACCTTCCTGACTCCGTATCAACTCCCTCACATTCCACGACACATCTTCCTCCCCCCTTTCACTCACCACTGCTACATTGTGACACCTTGACAACGCGTCAGCGACCACATTGCTCTTCCCTGGTACATGTTCAAAGTTTGTAATGTTAAACTCTGAGAGCGAGGTAACCCACCGTGCCAGCCGCTGACAAGGCTCCTTGGACTGGAACACATACTTAAGGGGTTTGTGATCGCTTCTGAGCCAAATTTCATGTCCAAGCAAGATGTACCGGTTCCGTTGTAATATGAATGTGATCGCTAGCGCTTCCCTCTCAATCGTACTATAGTTCCTCTCTGCAGGACATAGTACTCGTGAACAAAATGCAATGGGACGCTCCCGTCCTCGCTCATCCACCTGAGCTACCACACCACCTATCGCTGCGCCAGAAGCATCCGCATACACCAGAAACGGTTTGCTAAAATCTGGGTGCGCCAAGATACTGCGAGAGCTGACAGCAGCCCTCAGTACCTGGAACGCCTGCTGTTGTTCCTTCCCCCACACGAACTCTGCAAGTCCACTGATCTGATGTAATGGTCTTGCAATTTTTGAAAAATCTTTAATAAATCGCCGATAATAGCTAACCAACCCCAGGAAAGATTTGCACTCTTTCTTGTTCTGTGGAACTGGGAACTCTTGAATATCCCTGGTTTTATCTGGCAATGGACTGATACCCATCCGGCCCACTGTATGACCCAGGAATGTTACCGATTCTCCAAAAAAAAACTGCATTTTTCGAAATTCACTTTGAGGTTGTGTGACCTCAGCCTTAGCAAGAGTTTCCTCAAATTATGTATGTGCTCCTCTAATGACTTTCCCAGCACGATTACGTCATCGAGGTACAGCAACGCTGTGGGACCTATCAACCCCGATAATACACTCATCATTAGCCTACTGAACACAGCAGGTGCTGACTTCAACCCGAAAGGAAGTCGTTTATATTGCCAGAGCTCGTTGTTGCACGCACTAAACGCTGTGATTTCCCTCGACTCTTCCTCCAGCGGTATCTGGTGATATCCACTGAGTAGGTCTAATGTGGTAAACTATTGTGTACCCTTCAAGTGTGTCAATGTGTCCTGTATGTTAGGTAATGGGTATGCTTCGTCCTTCGTCAGCTTGTATATTCTGCGGAAATCTACGCATAACCTCACTCCCCCATTCTTTTTCCTGACTACTACGAGAGGGCTGTGCCACGGTGAACTGGATGGTTCAATGATATCATGCTCCCTTAGCTGGCTTATCTCCTCTTTCACCTCCCTCTGGTGTGCCACTGGTATGCTATATGCTCTCGTATATACTGGATGTGCGCCCTCTACGTCAATCCTATGTGCTTCTTGAGTAATGCACCCCGGGGGTTCCCCTCTCAACGCAAAAATATCCGGGAACTCTCTGACTAAGCCCCTTAAGGCTTCCTTAACCTCCCTTTCCATGGACATCCTATCCACTATTCCCATTAATTTATCCATTCTGTCCTCATCGCCCTCACTCTGACTTACTGACATGGCTGCAATAATCTCCACAGGGTGCCCCCACGCTACCTGTGCATGCTTACTCAAGGTGACTGGCCACCGAGAGGGATTAAAAACCCTCAACCGAATTACCCCTTCATTTATGTCTTCAATAGTCTTCATTATCACCAACCCTGCTGGATTATCCAATGGCTCAATTTGCACAACGTCTACTCCCTTGGCTTTACATGCCATTTTAATCACTAAGGATGCTTCTCCCGGAATGGTGACATCCTTGGGTACCGTGACTGCCCACTGTATATTCTGGTCCCCAGCCGAGTTACCACAGTTACCCCTCACTACTGCTACTCCTTCTCTACTCCTCACCTTGTTAACGTCTACCGCTTGACCCCCACATACCAATTTATTCCCCCTTGCGCTGAACGCTATGGTACATGAGTATTTTTCGAGGAAATCAATTCCCAAGATAATGTTGGTATGTTTCAGCCCTATATCCTGTATTACTACAAACTATGTTTAAACCATCTATCTTCTAGCTGGAAATCCACAGTTGTCTCTCCCAACACCCGCAACGCATTATCCCCCACCGCCGTTAATCTCCTGTTGTTAGGTATCAGCCTGACGTCTGATCCTAACACGCTACGACTCATGATGGACACGGAAGCACCGGTGTCCACCAAGGCTGTATAGATAGTGCCCTTTAACCGTAAATGCACCTTTATGGGATGACCCGACCCGACGGTACACAACCACTGTCCGCCACCCCCTACTGTACACACTGGGTAATTAGGCGGAACAAAAAGCTTACACTGCCAGGCCAAGTGACTACCGTCACCACACAGCTTACACACTTTGGTCTGCTTAGGTCGGTCTGGCTCGTGTTTACCTGCAGTGTACCCCGTTCCCCGGGGATACCCTCTACCGGTACCCTGGTTCTGGTGGTACATTCCTGTTGCTCCCTGAGCAGGCGTGTATCGTGGTGGAGCAGGAGTGAACCTGCCTCCACGTGCCCCTTGATTATAGCCTCCTCGCTGCCCACGAGTACCCTGATTGGGGTCTCCACGACACCCCACTCGTATTGTGTCCCTGGAACACCCTTGGCTCCCAGCCCTTATTATTGTTACGTCGAGGAGCACCTCGCCCCTTGCCCTTGGAATGTGTGACCCCCGCCGCGGGTCCATCCTCCACTGGCTGAGCTACTGGGGCCCAGAGCTGAGCCTGTCTCTCTTGCGTGTCTGCAAGATTTGTCTGTTCCTTAGGGGACACTTCCTTGAAAATGTCATCCTCTGTCAGTTTATGTGTCGGGCTATTCTCCGCCCAAAACACTGCATGTTTCACCGCTTCCTTAAAAGACTTAGCTTCCCTGCAGTGTAACGCACTTTCCCGCGGTAATGCACCGAAAAAAACACTCCGTTGCATAGAATCTCTTACTATCCTCGTGAACTGCGTTTCCGTCCGCTCAATCACATCACCCAAGAGTCTTATTCTATGGCCAAACGCCCTTAATTGTTCCCCTGGTTCTCGTTTAAGTGCAGCTAACTGAGCCTTTAGTTCTACTGCATCGTGCTGCACATCGTAATGATCTATCAGTTCCTGCTTAAACTCGCTATAACTATTTATTTCTCTAATTTCCGCCGAGTTGAGCAGGGTCTTTGCTTCCCCTTTCACCTTGGAATATGCCAATGCAATCTTTGCCTGATCCGACCATGACCCCATACTAGTCGCCTTCTCTAGAGCAAAGAAAAATGTTCTAATATCCCTCAGTAACTGACCTTTCGAATCCCGTTTGGCGCCCCAAAACGTGGGTATGTCTCCATATACCTTAGGTCCTGCATTAGTCGTCTCATGCGTGCTCAACACATTTTTCAACCACTGTGCAACCTGCCCAATTGTCTCTGACGCTGAAGCCTGCGCCGTAAGCAACGCCGCCGTGTTATCACCACTCTCACCCTGACCGACATTACTCGTGGCCTGGCCACTGGCGCCCCTATTACTACCCGTACCCGTCATGGCTACTCGCCCCTTATGTGCTCGTGTATGAACCAGCTTGACGCTTTGCCGTACAGTAACCTTACTTGGCCTTATTCCCTTAATCTCACTAGAATCACTTATAATTTTAAGCCACCATTAACAACGTCACTTATCAGTTCCACACACTACTGTTTCCACCCCTTAGGAGACCTTTCCCTGCCGCACAACGTGGCCACTCCACTTGGCCACACACCCCACAATGGCCACTCACTGGCCCACACACCTTCCCTTCCTCACTCCAATTTCCACCGTCCTGAACACAACCCGACGTCTACCAATTCCCGAACATTCCCTCACCAAATAAACCAGTAACACACTTCCTTCTTCTCTCAAAGTGTTCCAAAACCTGTTTGCGCTGCCACCAAATATGTCGTCTACCAATTCCCTAACATTCCCTCACAAACCAAACCAGGAACACTCTGAGGGGACAGATGGAAGGTATTTAAAGGCCGTCGGGGTTTGTCATTTAATTACAAAGAATAGACTCTGACAAATAAATACATATTAACATACTCTATTAGGTCAATACACTTCCAATACCCATAGACCACTTGACCTCCGCGATCACCACCCACACTCGTAACTTCCGCCTAAGTCCCTAATACGGAATGATTACTACAACGCTCCACACCCGGTTAGTCTTACATTCAATACTCACATACTGCAGACTTAACTTGGTCACTAAGATCACAACAGGCTCTCGCATAGCTGTCTGCTACACTTCGCTGCTGCCACAACAGGAGACCTCGGAGGACTTGCCAGTTCAACTCCCACAACAAGACTGACTCCAGTCAGCCATGGCCTCAAACATTTCACCCCGCCTCTCAAGGAAGGTATAATCCGATTAACCTTATCCCTAGAGCGGTAACCTTGATCCTAGAAGCCTGACGAAGAATAATTCCTCTTTCCAGGAATTATTAATTTGGCTAAACAGCTTCGGTCTTAATCCATTGACCTTTCTTAGATATGTGATCCATAGTCTGTCTACTTACATGTACTTCCAATCATCATTCGTTAAGTGTTGTAGTAATGATCCTCTACTGCAACAGGCGAGTACTGCAACAGTCGGTTACTTCAACAGACGAATACCGCAACAGACCGGTACTACAACAGACGAGTACTGCAGCAGACAGGTATTTCAGCATAGGATTATTGCAAGAGACTAGTTTTTCAACAGACGAGTGCTGCAATAGACGGGTAATGCAACAGACAGGTACTTCAATAGACGAGAACTGCAACAGACAGGTACTGCAACATACAGGTACTGGAACAGACGGGTACTGGAACAGACGGGTACTGGAATAGACGGGTATTGCAAAGACAGGTGCTGCAACAGACGGGTACTGGAATAGACGGGTATTGCAAAGACAGGTGCTGCAACAGACGGGTACTGCAACAGACGGGTACTGCAACAGACGATTACTGCAACACACGGGTACTGCAACAGACGAGTTCTGCAACAGACGAGTTTTGCAGCAGACAGGTATTTCAACAGACGAGTACTGTAACAAACAGGTACTGCAACAGTAGTGTATTGCAATAGACGAGTACTGCAACAAACGGGTACTGCAACATACGAATAATGCAACAGACAGGTACTGCAACAGACGGATACTTGAACAGACGAATACTGCAAAAGACGAGTATTGCAACAGACAGGTTCTGTAACAGACATGTACTGCAACAGACGAGTTTTGCAACAGACGAATACTGCAACAGACGAGTATTGCAACTGACGGGTACTGCAATAGACAGGTACTGCAACAGAGGGGTATTGCAACAGACAGGTTCTGCAACAGACGAGTATTGCAACATACGGGTACTGCAACAGACGAGTATTGCAACAGACGGGTACTGCAAGAGTCGGATACTGCAACAGACGGGTTCTGCAACAGGCGAGTACTGCAACACCCAGCAAACAATTTAAGGTTGCCACAACATATCTGGAAAGTATTTGAAAGTATTGGAAACGTTTGTTTTATCGTATCAGATACGATATTGTGTGTGGACTTAAATAGGTTTCCAAAACTTATAACCAAGACCTATGTATCTAACACTAATTTGAGATGTTGTGGCAACTTTACACTCCTAACATGAGTCATTCATAATCCATTCATATACCAATATGAATCTCTTATGAAACGTTTGAGCCTATAATCTGAACCCTTTTCACATCTTTGTGTTTAAAGTTAAATTTCTTGAAATTAAATTATATTTTATATTATATTATTTTTATTATATTTTATATTATATTATTATTTTCAATTTAAATATTAAAACCAATTTAAGGGTAAAAAAAATCTAATAATTTATATTTCTTTTATTATTTACTAACAATTATAATTATTTACTAACGGAGAGAGGGGAGGCTGTACGGCGGAGAATGGCGGCTGTGGCGGACAGTGGCGGCGGTGGCGGATAGTGGCGGCGGGCGGACAGTGGCGGCGGGCGGACAGTGGCGGCGGCGGGCGGACAGTGGCGGCGGTGGCGGATAGTGGCGGCGGCGGGCGGACAGTGGCGGCGGCGGGCGGACAGTGGCGGCGGCGGGTGGACAGTGGCGGCGGCGGGCGGACAGTGGCGGCGGCGGGCAGACAGTGGCGGCGGGCGGACAGTAGCGGCGGTGGCGGATAGTGGCGGTGGGCGGACAGTGGCGGCGGTGGCGGATAGTGGCGGCGGGCGGACAGTGGCGGCGGGCGGACAGTGGCGGCGGTGGCGGATAGTGGCGGATAGTGGCGGCGGGCGGACCGTGGCGGCTGTGGCGGCGGTGGTGGACAGTGGCGGCGGGCGGACAGTGGCGGCGGCGGGCGGACAGTGGCGGCGGGCGGACAGTGGCGGCGGTGGCGGATAGTGGCGGCTGTGGCGGATAGTGGCGGCGGGCGGACCGTGGCGGCTGTGGCGGCGGTGGTGGACAGTGGCGGCGGGCGGACAGTGGCGGCGGCGGGCGGACAGTGGCGGCGGCGGGCGGACAGTGGCGGCGGCGGGCGGACAGTGGTGGCGGCGGGCGGACAGTGGTGGCGGCGGGCGGACAGTGGTGGCGGCGGGCGGACAGTGGTGGCGGCGGGCGGACAGTGGTGGCGGCGGGCGGACAGTGATGGCGGCAGGCGGACAGTGGTGGCGGCGGGCGGACAGTGGTGGCGGCGGGCGGACAGTGGTGGCGGTGGCGGACAGTGGTGGCGGTGGCGGACAGTGGTGGCGGTGGCGGACAGTGGCAGCGGTGGCGGACAGTGGCGGCGGTGGCGGACAGTGGCGGCGGTGGCGGACAGTGGCGGCGGTGGCGGACACTGGCGGCTGTGTCTGGCGGAGGAGCCGGCGGGCGGTGGCGGGCGGCGGCGGCTGTGATGAGTGGTGGCGGCGGTGGCGGACAGTGGCGGCGGTGGCGGACACTGGCGGCTGTGTCTGGCGGAGGAGCCGGCGGGCGGTGGCGGGCGGCGGCGGCTGTGATGAGTGGTGGCGGCTGTGGTGGGTGGTGGCGGCGGTGGTGGTAGGTGGTGGCGGCTGGCGGTGGTGAGTGGTGGCGGCGGTGGTGGTGGGTGGTGGTGGCGTCAGCTGGTGGTGGTGGGTGGTGGCGGCGGGTGGTGGGTGGTGGCGGCTGTGGTGGGTGGTGGCGATCGGCGGTGGTGGGGGCTGGTGGCGGCTGGCGGTGGCGGCTTGCGGTGGCGACTGTGGCAACGGGCGGTGACGGCTGATAGCGGGCGGTGGTGGCGGCTGGTGGCAGGTGGTGGTGGCGGTGGTGGCGGCTGGTGGTGGCGGCTGGTGGCGGGCGGTGGCAGCTGGTGGCGGCTGGTGGTGACGGCTGGTAGCAGTGGCAGCTGATGGCGGCTGGTGGTGGCGGTGATGGCAGCTGGTGGTGGCGGCTGGCGGTGGCGACTGTGGCAACGGGCGGTGGCGACTGTGGCAACGGGCGGTGGCGGCTGATGGCGGGCGGTGGTGGCGGCTGGTGGTGGTGGCAGCTGGTGGCGGCTGGTGGTGGGTGGTGGTGGCGGGTGGTGGGTGGCGGTGGTGGGTGGCGGTGGCTGGTGGCGGGTGGCGGCTGGTGGTGGGTGGTAGCGGGTGGCGGCTGGTGGCGGGTGGTGGGTGGTGGCGGGTGGCGGCTGGTGGTGGGTGGCGGGTGGCGACGGGTGGCAGCTGGTGGCGGCCACCTGGGACACACCCTTCACCACTGAAGGTCTGAGCACAACTAACCATATGTCTCTCTCACCCACCAGCCCAGTGTTGCCAGCTCGCGCTCTCAAAATGTTTCCTTCAAAGATTGTATATTATCTTTGAACAACAAGTTTGATTATCAAGGAAATAATGCATATATTATTGTCACATTAATACTGTGCAATATCTTATTACATTCCTGCTAAATAATTATAATTTGAAACAGGACAAAAAATCCAACATATATATAAAAACCAACATTAGAGATCACGAGGACTAGGCCTCGCCTGTGACCACACATCCTGCCTCCCTGGCCTGCTACCCTCTCACACCTCACACTCTTAACTCTCTTATAATCACTCTCACTCTCAATCACTCTTACTCTCAGTCATCCTTACTCACTCTCATACTCACTCTTACTCTGTCACTCTTACTCTCTGTCACTCTTACTCTCTGTCACTCTTACTCTCTGTCACTCTTACTCTGTCACTCTTACTCTGTCACTCTTACTCTCTGTCACTCTTACTCTCTGTCACTCTTACTCTCTGTCACTCTTACCCTCTGTCACTCTTCCTCTCTGTCACTCTTACTCTCTGTCACTCTTACTCTGTCATTCTTACTCACTCTCAGTCACCCTTACCCATTCATACTCACTCTCTCACTCTTACTCTCATACTCTTACTCTCAATTACTCCTACTCTCAATCACTCTTACTCCCAATCACTCCTACTCCCAATCACTCCTACTCTCAATCACTCCTACTCTCATTCTTACTCTTACTCTTACTCTCAATCACTCTTATTCTCATTCTTACTCTTACTCTCACTCTTACTCTTACTCCCAATCACTCTTACTCCCAATCACTCTTACTCTCAATCACTCTTACTCTCAATCACTCTTACTCTCAATCACTCTTACTCTTACTCACTCTTACTCTCAATCACTCTTATTCTCATTCTTACTCCTACTCCCAATCACTCTTACTCCCAATCACTCTTACTCTCAATAAGTCTTACTCCCAATCACTCTTACTCTCAATCACTCTTACTCTCAATCACTCTTACTCTCAATCACTCTTACTCTCACTAACTCTCAATCACTCTTACTCTCACTCTAACTCTCAATCACTCTTATGCACTATTACTCACTCTTACTCTCAGTCATCCCTACTCACTCTCATACTCACTCTTACTCTGTCACTCTTACTCTCTGTCACTCTTACTCTCTGTCACTCTTACTCTGTCACTCTTACTCTGTCACTCTTACTCTGTCACTCTTACTCTCACTGTCACTGTCTCTACTCTCTGTCACTCTTACTCTCTGTCACTCTTACTCTCTATCACTCTTACTCTGTCAATCTTACTCTGTCACTCTTACTCACTCTCAGTCACCCTTACCCATTCATACTCACTCTCTCACTCTCATACTCTTACTCTCAATTACTCTTACTCTCAATCACTCTTACTCCCAATCACTCCTACTGCCAATCACTCCTACTCTCAATCACTCCTACTCTCATTCTTACTCTTACTCTTACTCCCAATCACTCTTACTCTCAATCACTCTTATTCTCATTCTTACTCTCACTCTTACTCTTACTCCCAATCACTCTTACTCCCAATCACTCTTACTCTCAATCACTCTTACTCTCAATCACTCTTACTCTCAATCACTCTTACTCTCAATCACTCTTACTCTCATTCTTACTCTTACTCACTCTTACTCTCAATCACTCTTATTCTCATTCTTACTCCTACTCTCACTCTTACTCCTACTCCCAATCACTCTTACTCCCAATCACTCTTACTCTCAATCACTCTTACTCCCAATCACTCTTACTCTCAATCACTCTTACTCTCAATCACTCTTACTCTCAATCACTCTTACTCTCAATCACTCTTACTCTCAATCACTCTTACTCTTACTCACTCTTACTCTCAATCACTCTTATTCTCATTCTTACTCCTACTCCCAATCACTCTTACTCCCAATCACTCTTACTCTCAATAACTCTTACTCCCAATCACTCTTACTCTCAATCACTCTTACTCTCAATCACTCTTACTCTCAATCACTCTTACTCTCAATCACTCTTACTCTCACTAACTCTCAATCACTCTTACTCTCACTCTAACTCTCAATCACTCTTATGCACTATTACTCACTCTTACTCTCAGTCATCCTTACTCACTCTCATACTCACTCTTACTCTGTCACTCTTACTCTCTGTCACTCTTACTCTCTGTCACTCTTACTCTCTGTCACTCTTACTCTGTCACTCTTACTCTGTCACTCTTATTCTCTGTCACTCTTACTCTCTGTCACTCTTACTCTCTGTCACTCTTACTCTCTGTCACTCTTACTCTCTATCACTCTTACTCTGTCATTCTTACTCTGTCACTCTTACTCACTCTCAGTCACCCTTACCCATTCATACTCACTCTCTCACTCTTATTCTCATACTCTTACACTCAATTACTCTTACTCTCAATCACTCTTACTCCCAATCACTCCTACTGCCAATCACTCCTACTCTCAATCACTCCTACTCTCATTCTTACTCTTACTCTTACTCCCAATCACTCTTACTCTCAATCACTCTTATTCTCATTCTTACTCTCACTCTTACTCTTACTCCCAATCACTCTTACTCCCAATCACTCTTACTCTCAATCACTCTTACTCTCAATCACTCTTACTCTCAATCACTCTTACTCTCATTCTTACTCTTACTCACTCTTACTCTCAATCACTCTTGTTCTCATTCTTACTCCTACTCTCACTCTTACTCCTACTCCCAATCACTCTTACTCCCAATCACTCTTACTCTCAATCACTCCTACTCCCAATCACTCTTACTCTCAATCACTCTTACTCTCAATCACTCTTACTCTCAATCACTCTTACTCTCACTAACCCTCAATCACTCTTACTCTCACTCTAACTCTCAATCACTCTTACTCTCATACTCACCCTTTTCTCTCAATCACTTTTACTCTCACTCTTACTCATTCTGTCACCCTTACTCACTCTGTCACTCTTACTCACTCTCAGTCACTCTTACTTATACTCACTCTTACTCACATTTACACACTCTCTGGCACTCTCACTCACCTTCAGTCACTCTTACCCACTCTCGCTCACTCTTACTCACTCTAGTTAATAAGAACACGCCAATATAAGACAACAAAACGTTTTCAGATTCTTTCACACCACTTTCCAGCAACTTTTATAATTTATATAAATTATCTTAGGGAATAATACATAAATTATATATTTAAACATGATATTAGTGTTTAGTGGAATGCATAAGGAGTCAAATTGTGTTAAAAAGAGCGATTTTTAGAAAATTTGGAAAACTACTTTTTTCTGATCATATATTATAACAAAATGGATTTTCAACGTTTCACTCAGCCAATATATATCATTCACAATTTATTAATGAATTTAAAAAAAAACACCATAAATTTTATATTTAAACATGTAAAAACTATTTGTAATACATTAGGAACAAAAAGTTGCAGAAAAACAATTTATTATAAAACCTTTGTGTTTGGATTTTTTGAGTAAAAGTTTCTCAAAGGCTCTCCTGCACCATTCTCAATGCAAATCATTCCCACACCTATGGGAAGAGATAGGCGAACGTTGTGTAGATGATTTGTGTTTGCTGGGACATTCGGTTACTTCAACAGACGAATACCGCAACAGACCGGTACTACAACAGACGAGTACTGCAGCAGACAAGTATTTCAGCATAGGATTATTGCAAGAGTCTAGTTTTTCAACAGACGAGTGCTGCAATAGACGGGTAATGCAACAGACAGGTACTTCAATAGATGAGAACTGCAACAGACAGGTACTGCAACATACAGGTACTGGAACAGACGGGTACTGGAACAGACGGGGACTGGAGCAGACGGGTATTGCAAAAGACAAGTACTGCAACAGACGGGTACTGCAACAGACGGGTACTGCAACAGACGATTACTGCAACAGACGGGTACTGCAACAGACGAGTACTGCAACAGACGAGTTTTGCAGCAGACAGGTATTTCAACAGACGAGTTCTGTAACAAACAGGTACTGCAACAGTAGTCTATTGCAATAGACGAGTACTGCAACATACGAATAATGCAACAGACAGGTACTGTAACAGACGAGTATTGCAACAGACGGGTACTTCAACAGACGAGTACTGCAACAGACGGGTGCTGCAACAGACGAATATTGCACCAGACGAGTATTGCAACAGACGGGTACTTCAACAGACGAATACTGCAACAGACAGGTACTTTAACAGATGAGTATTGCAACAGACGGGTACTGCACCAGACGGATACTGCAACATACAGTTACAGCAAATGCCGGGTATGGCAACAGACGGGTACTTCAACAGACGAATACTGCAACAGGCGAATATTGCAACTGACGGGTACTGCAATAGACAGGTACTGCAACAGAGGGGTATTGCAACAGACAGGTTCTGCAACAGACGAGTATTGCAACAGACGGGTACTGCAACAGACGAGTATTGCAACTAACGGGTACTGCAAGAGTCGGGTACTGAAACAGACGGGTACTGTGTTGTGACGCTGAACCCCGGTTCATTCCGAACACAGCGATTACACAACACATAACACCTTGCCTCAGCAACCGTTACTACCACCTATACTCCTACACACACCAGACCCTTGAGGCGTACCACTCGGTTTGTACTGGAACACAATGAATGAACATATGGAAGGTATTTAAAGGCCGTCGGGGTTTGTCATTTAATTACAAAGAATAGACGCTGACAAATAAATACATATTAACATACTCTATTAGGTCAATACACTTCCAATACCCATAGACCACTTGACCTCCGCGATCACCACCCACACTCGTAACTTCCGCCTAAGTCCCTAATACGGAATGATTACTACAACGCTCCACACCCGGTTAGTCTTACATTCAATACTCACATACTGCAGACTTAACTTGGTCACTAAGATCACAACAGGCTCTCGCATAGCTGTCTGCTACACTTCGCTGCTGCCACAACAGGAGACCTCGGAGGACTTGCCAGTTCAACTCCCACAACAAGACTGACTCCAGTCAGCCATGGCCTCAAACATTTCACCCCGCCTCTCAAGGAAGGTATAATCCGATTAACCTTATCCCTAGAGCGGTAACCTTGATCCTAGAAGCCTGACGAAGAATAATTCCTCTTTCCAGGAATTATTAATTTGGCTAAACAGCTTCGGTCTTAATCCATTGACCTTTCTTAGATATGTGATCCATAGTCTGTCTACTTACATGTACTTCCAATCATCATTCGTTAAGTGTTGTAGTAATGATCCTCTAGCTAATAATTCCTACTAACTTGTGGATTACAACACCACTCCCCTCCTTAAACACGCATATGTCCCCATATGCATCATTGCAATGGTTCCATTAGTGCAAGGACCTGGAGGATGCACCCACCATATATGTACAACTAAAAAATCATCCAATAAGTTCATCATACACACGATGAAATAAATTAAAATTTTCCCCGACAGGACTCACAACACTTCTCCAACATATACATTATATTCACATCATAGCACAGGTAAAATAGTCTGTAATATTTTCTCCCATCTCCAGCAATGCACATATACCTAAACTGCTGACATATAATTACATACAAACATAACCATAAAATTACATGGACCAGAATGCTGGCACTTAAACAGAAATGACACTAGTCATTAATATATACACAACACATATATATCTAAGGTTCTTCATCCTTAGTAACAAGTTAATTATAATTTAACATTTTGCCCTGTACTGTTGACATAAGGGCTTACAATGGTCACACAATGTTTCACTGGCCTCCTCCACAATTGGCAGCATCACTTCTCTTGTCTTCGTGTCCCATGGTTGCTAGGTCCTAGATCCTCCATGACCCAGACAAAACCCAGGCTGTCCAGCCTGGTGAATGTTGTCAATGTCCCATCGTTGCTCTGAGCTAACGTGATCCTGGCCTCCAGAGCCACGGAGATTCCTACCCCAGGGTCATGTTCCCTTGGGTCTGTGCTGACGTCTCGTTCCAGGGCACCAATCCCAGAACGCTGTAGATCCCTCACAGCTCTCTGGTCTAGGCCCATCCGCCCAGAGTGTGTCCACCTGTATTCACACCTTCCCGACCGCTGTACCTGCAAAATATTCCCTCGGAGCCCCCTGGCTCGATCCCATTATTACATAACCCCCTCGGCTCCTTACTCTCTCCCCGTATATAGCCTGAGCGCAGCTGCAAAACCATTGCAGCTGGCCCTTATCCCTGCTTTGATGTCAGGGGGCGAATTTCGCCTATAACGTCACGTTGGCTTCACTTCCTCCCCCTTTTTTCTAGAATTACTGAGTATAGCCTCATAGCTTCCCTTCTACTCTACCTGAAGCTCTGTGACATGATCCCGGGGGACCTTCTCAAGCCTAACACTCAGTAATGGTGCCGATGAGGTAATATACAATATATACATACACATATATTATCACAATAAATACCTCATTAACATAATTTCCAACTTATGTCACTAAAACATCATACTGCCACTGGCTCGCCTCTAGCGAGATTCCTGTAACAACTTAATAAGAAATTAGTATATCTACTTCGCTCGCCCACTGCAACCACCAACACCTGAAATTTTGAAATTCTACCTTGTAATCTTATCCATAAGACTTACCCACTCCGACACACCATCACCTCTGGTCATCCCAACCACTCATGACCTCAATATAACACCACGTCTCTCAACAGCCAGGCTTTGCGTCCTGACGCACCTGCCCTCATTACACCGACACTCACCGTACCCACCACCACCTGGCCTCCTGTGCCGCTATGCACTCCACAACACCACACTCCATACCAGGCGTCCAAACGCCACAACACTACACCACCCGCTACACACGCTACTCTACACAACACTCTACACACTACCCCACACTCTACAAAACTACCATGCCCATGCACCACTCAACACCACACTCTACACACTACCCCACACTCTACAAAAATTACCATGGCCATTCACTACTCTACAGTACATACTATGCTTCTTCTGTGTTCATGACCCCACGAGAGCGGGTCGGATAGCGATGTGTCACCGTCGCCTGTGGACCTTGTCCCCGGTCCTGCGAAGGCTGTTCTGTGTTATCTACCCTTGATTGCCAACTCCTCGTACCCCTACCTATGTTCTCAGCCGCTGGTGTGCTCTCCCCTGGCACACTCTCCGTAGGGTATGGCTCCTCACTTACCTGACCGGTCAGTGTATAGACGCGGTCTGGGTGACAGGAGAACACATGCCCTGTGTTTAGCACCTTAACCTTCACTTCTGTATTCTTTTTGCTAATTACCCGACATGGCCCTACAAACTTGGGTGCCAACTTACCTTCTGCCTGAGCGTGCATCTGCTTCACGAATACCCTATTACCTTCATTGATCACTTTGCTTGGACCTTGTTCCGCGCATTATAATATGCCTCTGCTACCTCTGTCGACTTTCTTAAATGTAGTTTCACCAAGTCAAATGCCTTGGTTGCTCGCCTACAAACAACACTTTTGAAGTCTAACGCATAGCATGGCGGTTGCTTGCTTGTGAACGTCGTGAACGGAAGTCGGGGATCGAACCCATGCAACAAAAAATGCGGGGTTTCTCCCACCTACCTATTGAACGCCGTGTTGAGCGCCGACTCCACCATCGACAAACTCTGATCCCATGCAAGCACATCATCTGCAGCCAAATGCCGCAGAATACTGATTACTTCAGCATTGTGTCTTTCAACCAAACCATTCGCCGATGGTCGATATGCCAGCACTGGAGTATGTTTGAATTGATACACACTCGCGATGCTTTGAAACACTTGATTGATAAACTCTGACCCTTGGTCTGACACAACTTGTTGAGGAGCCCCAAACCTGGTTAACACACTTTCCACCATGGCCTGGGTCACATCCTCTGCCGACTTAGAACGGAGTGCACTCACCACAGTGAACCGTGTGAGTGCATCCACTGCTACAAATATGTACCTCGCCCCTGAATGAGCTTGTGGTAGCGGCCCAATGAGATCTATGTGTACTCTCTCGAAGGGAGTACTCACCTCCGGCCTCCTACGCAAAGGTTCCGCCCCCAACCTATGTGCCTTGTACCTCAGACAACTGTCACAAGAGGCTACATAGACCTTGATATCTTTACCCATGGATGGCCACTAGAACCTTTGACGTGCCCTCTGCAACGTCTTGGACTCCCCTCCATGGCCTGCTGCTGGGATGTTATGACACAGATACATTGCAGTCCTCTGGAACTCCGGTGTCAAGACTGCCTGGTATATTGGTTCAGACCGTATACCCGAAACCCTACCA
>NW_025569269.1:20000-30000 GCF_020424385.1 Procambarus clarkii | reverse complement strand
CAGAGAGGCAGAGACAGAGAGGCAGAGACAGAGAGGCTGAGACAGAGAGGCAGAGACAGAGAGGCTGAGACAGAGAGGCTGAGACAGAGACAGAGACAGAGAGGCAGAGACAGAGAGGCTGAGACAGAGAGGCAGAGACAGAGAGGCAGAGACAGAGAGACAGAGACAGAGAGAGACAGAGAGGCAGAGACAGAGAGGCTGAGACAGAGAGGCTGAGACAGAGAGGCAGAGACAGAGAGGCTGAGACAGAGAGGCAGAGACAGAGAGGCAGAGACAGAGAGGCTGAGACAGAGAGGCTGAGACAGAGAGGCAGAGACAGAGAGGCAGAGACAGAGAGGCTGAGACAGAGAGGCTGAGACAGAGAGGCAGAGACAGAGAGACAGAGAGGCAGAGACAGAGAGGCTGAGACAGAGAGGCAGAGACAGAGAGGCAGAGACAGAGAGGCTGAGACAGAGAGGCTGAGACAGAGAGGCTGAGACAGAGAGGCTGAGACAGAGAGGCAGAGACAGAGAGGCAGAGACAGAGAGGCAGAGACAGAGAGGCAGAGACAGAGAGGCAGAGACAGAGAGGCAGAGACAGAGAGGCAGAGACAGAGAGGCAGAGACAGAGAGGCAGAGACAGAGAGGCTGAGACAGAGAGACAGAGACAGAGAGGCAGAGACAGAGAGGCAGAGACAGAGAGGCAGAGACAGAGAGGCAGAGACAGAGAGACAGAGAGAGCAGAGACAGAGAGGCAGAGACAGAGAGGCAGAGACAGAGAGGCAGAGACAGAGAGGCAGAGACAGAGAGGCAGAGACAGAGAGGCTGAGACAGAGACAGAGAGGCAGAGACAGAGAGGCAGAGACAGAGAGGCATAGACAGAGAGGCAGAGACAGAGAGGCAGAGACAGAGAGGCAGAGACAGAGAGGCAGAGACAGAGAGGCAGAGACAGAGAGGCAGAGACAGACAGAAAGAGAGGCAGAGACAGAGCGGCAGAGACAGAGAAGCAGAGACAGAGAGGCAGAGACAGAGAGGCTGAGACAGAGAGGCAGACACAGAGAGAGAGAGAGAGGCAGAGACAGAGAGGCAGAGACAGAGAGGCCTAGACAGAGAGGCTGAGAAGGAGAGGTAGAGTCAGAGAGGTAGAATCAGAGAGGCAGAGACAGAGAGGCAAAGACAGAGAGGATGAGACAGAAAGGCAGAGACAGAGAGGTCTAGACAGAGAGACTGAGACAGAGAGGCTGAAGACAGAGAGTCAGAGACAGAGAGGCTGAGACAGGGAAACAGACAGAGAGGACAGAGAAGCAGAGACAGAGAGGCTGAGACAGAGAGGCAGAGAGAGGCTGAGAAAGAGAGACAGAGAGGCAGAGACAGAGAGGCAGAGACAGAGAGGCAGAGACAGAGAGGCAGAGACAGAGAGGCAGAGACAGAGAGGCAGAGACAGAGAGGCAGAGACAGAGAACCAGAGACAGAGACAGAGAGGCAGAGACAGAGAAGCAGAGACAGAGAGGCGTAGACAGAGAGACAGAGAGGCAGAGACAGAGAGGCAGAGACAGAGAGGCAGAGACAGAGAGGCAGAGACAGAGAGGCAGAGACAGAGAGGCTAAGACAGAGAGGCAGAGACAGAGAGGCAGAGACAGAGAGGCAGAGACAGAGAGGCCAAGACAGAGAGGCAGAGACAGAGAGGCAGAGACAGAGAGGCAGAGACAGAGAGGCTGAGACAGAGAGCCAGAGACAGAGAGGCAGAGACAGAGAGACAGAGAGGCAGAGACAGAGAGGCAGAGACAGAGAGGCTGAGACAGAGAGGCTGAGACAGAGAGGCAGAGACAGAGACAGACAGAGAGGAGACAGAGACAGAGAGGCTGAGAGAGAGGCAGAGACAGAGAGACAGATGCAGAGACAGAGAGGCAAAGACAGAGGCCGAGACAGAGAGGCTGAGACAGAGAGGCAGAGACAGAGAGGCAGAGACAGAGAG
The DNA here is from genome assembly GCF_020424385.1 of Procambarus clarkii. Taxonomy (NCBI): domain Eukaryota; kingdom Metazoa; phylum Arthropoda; class Malacostraca; order Decapoda; family Cambaridae; genus Procambarus; species Procambarus clarkii. The sequence goes on along the minus strand of NW_025569269.1, from coordinate 28,047 downwards.
GCCAAGACAGAGAGGCAGAGACAGAGAGGCTGAGACAGAGAGGCTGAGACAGAGAGCCAGAGACAGAGAGGCTGAGACAGAGAGGCTGAGACAGAGAGCCAGAGACAGAGAGGCTGAGACAGAGAGACAGAGATGCAGAGACAGAGAGGCAGAGACAGAGAGGCTGAGACAGAGAGGCTGAGACAGAGAGGCAGAGACAGAGAGACAGAGATGCAGAGACAGAGAGGCAGAGACAGAGAGGCAGAGACAGAGAGGCTGAGACAGAGAGGCTGAGACAGAGAGGCTGAGACAGAGAGGCTGAGACAGAGAGGCTGAGACAGAGAGACAGATGCAGAGACAGAGAGGCAAAGACAGAGGCCGAGACAGAGAGGCTGAGACAGAGAGGCAGAGACAGAGAGGCAGAGACAGAGAGGCAGAGACAGAGAGGCAGAGACAGAGAGGCTGAGACAGAGAGGCAGAGACAGAGAGGCTAAGACAGAGAGGCTGAGACAGAGAGGCAGAGACAGAGAGGCAGAGACAGAGAGGCAGAGACAGAGAGGCTGAGAGGCAGAGACAGAGAGGCAGAGACAGAGAAGCAGAGACAGAGAGGCTGAGACAGAGAGAAAGCGAGGCAGAGACAGAGAGGCAGAGACAGAGAGGCTGAGACAGAGGCTGCGACAGAGAGGCAGAGACAGAGAGGCTGAGACAGAGAGGCATAGACAGAGAGGCATAGACAGAGAGGCAGAGACAGAGAGCCCAAGACAGAGAGGCCGAGACTGAGAGGCAGAGACAGAGAGGCAGAGACAGACAGAAAGAGAGGCAGAGACAGAGCGGCAGAGACAGAGAAGCAGAGAAAAAGAGGCAGAGACAGAGAGGCTGAGACAAAGAGGCAGACACAGACAGAGAGAGAGAGGCAGAGACAGAGAGGCAGAGACAGAGAGGCCTAGACAGAGAGGCTGAGACAGGAGAGGTAGAGTCAGAGAGGTAGAGACAGAGAGGCAGAGACAGAGAGGCAAAGACAGAGAGGATGAGACAGAGAGGCAGAGACAGAGAGGTCTAGACAGAGAGACTGAGACAGAGAGGAAAAGACAGAGAGTCAGAGACAGAGAGGCTGAGACAGGGAAACAGAGAGGCAGAGACAGAGAAGCAGAGACAGAGAGGCTGAGACAGAGAGGCTGAGAAAGAGAGACAGAGAGGCAGAGACAGAGAGGCAGAGACAGAGAGGCAGAGACAGAGAGGCAGAGACAGAGAGGCAGAGACAGAGAGGCAGAGACAGAGAGGAAGAGACAGAGAACCAGAGACAGAGAAACAGAGAGGCAGAGACAGAGAAGCAGAGACAGAGAGGCGTAGACAGAGAGACAGAGAGGCAGAGACAGAGAGGTAGAGACAGAGAGGCAGAGACAGACAGAGACAGAGAGGCAGAGACTGAGAGGCAGTGACAGAGAGGCTAAGACAGAGAGGCAGAGACAGAGAGGCAGAGACAGAGAGGCAGAGACAGAGAGGCAGAGACAGAGAGGCAGAGTCAGAGAGGCAGAGACAGAGAGGCAGAGACAGAGAGGCAGAGACAGAGAGGCAGAGACAGAGAGGCAGAGACAGAGAGGCAGAGTCAGAGAGGCAGAGAGGCTGAGACAGACAGAGACAGAGAGGCTGAGACAGAGAGAGATAGCACCACTCCATAAAGGAGGAAATAAGGCAGAGGCAAAAAATTACAGACCGATAGCACTAACATCGCACATCATAAAAATTTTTGAGAGAGTGCTAAGAAGTAAGATCACAAAATACATGGAATCACAGCATCTCCATAACCCCGGACAACATGGTTTCAGAACAGGGCGCTCTTGCCTGTCGCAGTTGCTGGACCACTATGATATGGCATTAGATGCTATGGAAGACAAACAAAACGCTGATGTAATTTACACAGATTTCGCAAAAGCTTTTGATAAATGTGACCATGGTGTTATTGCACATAAAATGCGTTCAAAAGGAATTACCGGGAAAATAGGCAGATGGATCTACAATTTCCTGACTAACAGAACCCAATGTGTAATAGTCAACAAAATAAAATCCAGCCCATCAACCGTGAAGAGCTCAGTCCCCCAGGGTACTGTGCTTGCTCCAGTACTTTTTCTCATCCTCATATCGGACATAGACCAGAACACAACCTATAGCACTGTATCATCCTTTGCAGATGACACTAGGATTTTCATGAGAGTTGGCAACATAGAGGACACGGCAAACCTCCAATCAGATGTAGATCAGGTCTTTCTATGGGCTACAGAAAATAATATGGTATTCAACGAGGATAAGTTTCAGCTCATGCGCTACGGAAAAATTGAAAATATAAAAACAGAAACCACGTACAAAACGCAGGCAAATCATAACATAGAACGAAAAGGCAATGTAAAGGACCTGGGTGTACTCATGTCGGAAGACCTTACCTTTAAAGAACACAATAAAGTAGCCGTCACAACTGCAAGAAAAATGACAGGTTGGATAACAAGAACTTTTCACACTAGAGATGCTATACCGATGATGATACTTTTCAAAACGCTTGTGCTCTCTAGAGTGGAGTACTGCTGCACAATGACAGCCCCTTTCAAAGCTGGAGAAATTGCTGACCTAGAGAGCGTGCAGAGATCCTTTACTGCTAGAATCTACTCAGTAAAACATCTAAATTACTGTAACCGACTAAAGAGCCTAAATCTGTACTCCCTTGAGCGCAGGCGGGAGAGATACATAATAATTTACACGTGGAAAATAATTGAGGAACTGGTCCCAAACCTGCACACAGAAATAACACCACATGAGACCAGAAGACATGGCAGGATGTGCAGAATACCCCCGTTGAAAAGCAGAGGTGCAACAGGTACTCTGAGAGAGAACTCTATCAACATCAGAGGCCCGAGACTGTTCAACACGCTTCCACTACACATAAGGGGCATAACTGGCAAACCCCTCACAGTGTTCAAGAGAGAACTGGATAAGCACCTCCAAAGGATACCTGATCAACCAGGCTGTGACTCATACGTCAGGCTGCGAGCAACCGCGTCTAACAGCCTGGTTGATCAGTCCAGCAACCAGGAGGCCTGGTCGACGACCGGGCCGCGGGGACACTAAGCCCCGAAAGCACCTCAAGGTAGCCTCAAGGTAGGAGAGGCTGAGACAGAGAGGCAGAGACAGAGAGGCAGAGACAGAGAGGCAGAGACAGAGAGACAGAGACAGAGAGGCCAAGACAGAGAGGCCGAGACAGAGAGGCAGAGACAGAGAGGCAGAGACAGAGAGGCAGAGACAGAGAGGCCTAGACAGAGAGGCTGAGACAGAGAGGCAGAGTCAGAGAGGCAGAGACAGAGAGGCAGAGACAGAGAGGCAGAGGCAGAAAGGCAGAGACAGAGAGGCCTAGACAGAGAGGCTGAGACAGAGAGGCTGAGACAGAGAGGCAGAGTCAGAGAGGCAGAGACAGAGAGGCAGAGACAGAGAGGCAGAGACAGAGAGGCCTAGACAGAGAGGCCTAGACAGAGAGGCTGAGACAGAGAGGCAGAGTCAGAGAGGCAGAGGCAGAGACAGAGAGGCTGAGGCAGGGAAACAGAGAGGCAGAGACAGAGAAACAGAGACAGAGAGGCAAAGACAGAGAGGCTGAGATAGAGAGGCTGAGACAGAGGCAGAGACAGAGAGGCAGAGACAGAGAGGCTGAGACAGAGAGCCAGAGACAGAGAGGCTGAGACAGAGAGACAGAGATGCAGAGACAGAGAGGCAGAGACAGAGAGGCTGAGACAGAGAGGCTGAGACAGAGAGGCAGAGACAGAGAGGCTGAGACAGAGAGGCTGAGACAGAGAGGCAGAGAGAGAGAGGCTGAGACAGAGAGACAGAGATGCAGAGACAGAGAGGCAAAGACAGAGGCTGAGACAGAGAGGCAGAGACAGAGAGGCAGAGACAGAGAGGCCAAGACAGAGAGGCAGAGACAGAGAGGAAGAGACAGAGAGGCAGAGACAGAGATGCTAAGACAGAGAGGCTAAGACAGAGAGGCTGAGACAGAGAGGCAGAGTCAGAGAGGCAGAGTCAGAGAGGCAGAGACAGAGAGGCTGAGACAGGGAAACAGAGAGGCAGAGACAGAGAAGCAGAGACAGAGAGGCTGAGACAGAGAGAAAGCGAGGCAGAGACAGAGAGGCAGAGACAGAGAGGCTGAGACAGAGGCTGCGACAGAGAGGCAGAGACAGAGAGGCTGAGACAGAGAGGCATAGACAGAGAGGCATAGACAGAGAGGCAGAGACAGAGAGGCAGAGACAGAGAGGCCGAGACAGAGAGGCAGAGACAGAGAGGCAGAGAGGCAGAGACAGAGCGGCAGAGACAGAGAAGCAGAGAAAAAGAGGCAGAGACAGAGAGGCTGAGACAAAGAGGCAGACACAGACAGAGAGAGAGAGGCAGAGACAGAGAGGCAGAGACAGAGAGGCCTAGACAGAGAGGCTGAGAAGGAGAGGTAGAGTCAGAGAGGTAGAATCAGAGAGGCAGAGACAGAGAGGCAAAGACAGAGAGGATGAGACAGAAAGGCAGAGACAGAGAGGTCTAGACAGAGAGACTGAGACAGAGAGGAAAAGACAGAGAGTCAGAGACAGAGAGGCTGAGACAGGGAAACAGAGAGGCAGAGACAGAAGCAGAGACAGAGAGGCTGAGACAGAGAGACAAAGAGTCAGAGACAGAGAGGCAGAGACAGAGAGTCTGAGACAGAGAGGCTGAGAAAGAGAGACAGAGAGGCAGAGGCAGAGAGGCAGAGACAGAGACGCAGAGACAGAGAGGCAGAGACAGAGAGGCAGAGACAGAAAGGAAGAGACAGAGAACCAGAGACAGAGAAACAGAGAGGCAGAGACAGAGAAGCAGAGACAGAGGCGTAGACAGAGAGACAGAGAGGCAGAGACAGAGAGGTAGAGACAGAGAGGCAGAGACAGATAGAGACAGAGAGGCAGAGACTGAGAGGCAGTGACAGAGAGGCTAAGACAGAGAGGCAGAGACAGAGGCAGAGACAGAGAGGCAGAGACAGAGAGGCCAAGACAGAGAGGCAGAGACAGAGGCAGAGACAGAGAGGCTAAGACAGAGAGGCAGAGACAGAGGCAGAGACAGAGAGGCCAAGACAGAGAGGCAGAGTCAGAGAGGCAGAGACAGAGAGGCAGAGACAGAGAGGCAGAGACAGAGAGGCAGAGAGAGAGAGGCTGAGACAGAGAGACAGAGATGCAGAGACAGAGATGCAGAGACAGAGAGGCAAAGACAGAGAGGCTGAGACAGAGAGGCTGAGACAGAGAGGCAGAGACAGAGAGGCAGAGACAGAGAGGCCAAGACAGAGAGGCAGAGACAGAGAGGAAGAGACAGAGAGGCAGAGACAGAGAGGCTGAGACAGAGAGGCTGAGACAGAGAGGCTGAGACAAAGAGGCTGAGACAGAGAGGCTGAGACAGAGAGGCAGAGACAGAGAGGCTGAGACAGAGAGGCTGAGACAGAGAGGCAGAGACAGAGAGGCAGAGAACGAGAGGCCAAGACAGCGAGGCCGAGACAGAGAGGCAGAGACAGAGAGGCAGAGACAGAGAGGCTGAGACAGTGAGGCTGAAACAGAGAGGCAGAGACAGAGAGGCTGAGACAAAGAGGCAGAGACAGAGAGGCAGAGACAGAGAGGCCTAGACAGAGAGGCTGAGACAGAGAGGCAGAGTCAGAGAGGCAGAGACAGAGAGGCAGAGACAGAGAGGCAGAGGCAGAAAGGCAGAGACAGACAGAGACAGAGGGGCAGAGTCAGAGAGGCAGAGACAGAGAGGCAGAGACAGAGAGGCTGAGGCAGGGAAACAGAGAGGCAGAGACAGAGAAGCAGAGACAGAGAGGCAAAGACAGAGAGGCTGAGATAGAGAGGCTGAGACAGAGAGGCTGAGACAGAGAGCCAGAGACAGAGAGGCTGAGACAGAGAGACAGAGATGCAGAGACAGAGAGGCAGAGACAGAGAGGCTGAGACAGAGAGGCTGAGACAGAGAGGCAGAGACAGAGAGACAGAGATGCAGAGACAGAGAGGCAGAGACAGAGGGGCTGAGACAGAGAGGCTGAGACAGAGAGGCTGAGACAGAGAGGCAGAGAGAGAGAGGCTGAGACAGAGAGACAGATACAGAGACAGAGAGGCAAAGACAGAGGCCGAGACAGAGAGGCTGAGACAGAGAGGCAGAGACAGAGAGGCAGAGACAGAGAGGCCAAGACAGAGAGGCAGAGACAGAGAGGAAGAGACAGAGAGGCAGAGACAGAGATGCTAAGACAGAGAGGCTAAGACAGAGAGGCTGAGACAGAGAGGCAGAGTCAGAGAGGCAGAGTCAGAGAGGCAGAGACAGAGAGGCTGAGACAGGGAAACAGAGAGGCAGAGACAGAGAAGCAGAGACAGAGAGGCTGAGACAGAGAGAAAGCGAGGCAGAGACAGAGAGGCAGAGACAGAGAGGCTGAGACAGAGGCTGCGACAGAGAGGCAGAGACAGAGAGGCAGAGACAGAGCCCAAGACAGAGAGGCCGAGACTGAGAGGCAGAGACAGAGAGGCAGAGACAGACAGAAAGAGAGGCAGAGACAGAGCGGCAGAGAGAGAGAGGCAGAGACAGAGAGGCAGAGACAGAGAGGCCTAGACAGAGAGGCTGAGAAGGAGAGGTAGAGTCAGAGAGGTAGAATCAGAGAGGCAGAGACAGAGAGGCAAAGACAGAGAGGCTGAGACAGAGAGGCTGAGAAAGAGAGACAGAGAGGCAGAGTCAGAGAGGCAGAGACAGAGAGGCAGAGACAGAGAGGCAGAGACAGAGAGGCAGAGACAGAGAGGCAGAGACAGATAGGCTGAGACAGAGAGGCAGAGACAGAGAGGCAGAGACAGAGAGAGATAGCACCACTCCATAAAGGAGGAAATAAGGCAGAGGCAAAAAATTACAGACCGATAGCACTAACATCGCACATCATAAAAATTTTTGAGAGAGTGCTAAGAAGTAAGATCACAAAATACATGGAATCACAGCATCTCCATAACCCCGGACAACATGGTTTCAGAACAGGGCGCTCTTGCCTGTCGCAGTTGCTGGACCACTATGATATGGCATTAGATGCTATGGAAGACAAACAAAACGCTGATGTAATTTACACAGATTTCGCAAAAGCTTTTGATAAATGTGACCATGGTGTTATTGCACATAAAATGCGTTCAAAAGGAATTACCGGGAAAATAGGCAGATGGATCTACAATTTCCTGACTAACAGAACCCAATGTGTAATAGTCAACAAAATAAAATCCAGCCCATCAACCGTGAAGAGCTCAGTCCCCCAGGGTACTGTGCTTGCTCCAGTACTTTTTCTCATCCTCATATCGGACATAGACCAGAACACAACCTATAGCACTGTATCATCCTTTGCAGATGACACTAGGATTTTCATGAGAGTTGGCAACATAGAGGACACGGCAAACCTCCAATCAGATGTAGATCAGGTCTTTCTATGGGCTACAGAAAATAATATGGTATTCAACGAGGATAAGTTTCAGCTCATGCGCTACGGAAAAATTGAAAATATAAAAACAGAAACCACGTACAAAACGCAGGCAAATCATAACATAGAACGAAAAGGCAATGTAAAGGACCTGGGTGTACTCATGTCGGAAGACCTTACCTTTAAAGAACACAATAAAGTAGCCGTTACAACTGCAAGAAAAATGACAGGTTGGATAACAAGAACTTTTCACACTAGAGATGCTATACCGATGATGATACTTTTCAAAACGCTTGTGCTCTCTAGAGTGGAGTACTGCTGCACAATGACAGCCCCTTTCAAAGCTGGAGAAATTGCTGACCTAGAGAGCGTGCAGAGATCCTTTACTGCTAGAATCCACTCAGTAAAACATCTAAATTACTGGGACCGACTAAAGAGCCTAAATCTGTACTCCCTTGAGCGCAGGCGGGAGAGATACATAATAATTTACACGTGGAAAATAATTGAGGGGCTGGTCCCAAACCTGCACACAGAAATAACACCACATGAGACCAGAAGACATGGCAGGATGTGCAGAATACCCCCGTTGAAAAGCAGAGG
>NW_025569269.1:0-2500 GCF_020424385.1 Procambarus clarkii | reverse complement strand
GCAGAGACAGAGAGAGAGAGAGGCAGAGACAGAGAGGCAGAGACAGAGAGGCAGAGACAGAGAGGCAGAGACAGAGAGGCAGAGACAGAGAGGCAGAGACAGAGAGGCAGAGACAGAGAGGCAGAGACAGAGAGGCAGAGACAGAGAGGCAGAGACAGAGAGGCAGAGACAGAGAGGCAGAGACAGAGAGGCAGAGACAGAGAGGCAGAGACAGAGAGGCAGAGACAGAGAGGCAGAGACAGAGAGGCAGAGACAGAGAGGCAGAGACAGAGAGGCAGAGACAGAGAGGCAGAGACAGAGAGGCAGAGACAGAGAGGCAGAGACAGAGAGGCAGAGACAGAGAGGCAGAGACAGAGAGGCAGAGAGGCAGAGACAGAGAGGCAGAGACAGAGAGGCAGAGACAGAGAGGCAGAGACAGAGAGGCAGAGACAGAGAGAGAGACAGAGAGGCAGAGACAGAGAGGCAGAGACAGAGAGGCAGAGACAGAGAGGCAGAGACAGAGAGGCAGAGACAGAGAGGCAGAGACAGAGAGAGCAGAGAGACAGAGAGGCAGAGACAGAGAGGCAGAGACAGAGAGGCAGAGACAGAGAGGCAGAGAGACAGAGAGGCAGAGACAGAGAGGCAGAGACAGAGAGGCAGAGACAGAGAGGCAGAGACAGAGAGGCAGAGACAGAGAGAGAGACAGAGAGGCAGAGACAGAGAGGCAGAGACAGAGAGGCAGAGACAGAGAGGCAGAGACAGAGAGGCAGAGAGAGAGAGGCAGAGACAGAGAGGCAGAGACAGAGAGGCAGAGACAGAGAGGCAGAGACAGAGAGGCAGAGACAGAGAGACAGAGAGGCAGAGACAGAGAGGCAGAGACAGAGAGGCAGAGACAGAGAGGCAGAGACAGAGAGGCAGAGACAGAGAGGCAGAGACAGAGAGGCAGAGACAGAGAGGCAGAGACAGAGAGGCAGAGACAGAGAGGCAGAGACAGAGAGGCAGAGACAGAGAGGCAGAGACAGAGAGGAGGCAGAGACAGAGAGGAGAGAGAGAGAGAGAGGCAGAGACAGAGAGGCAGAGACAGAGAGGCAGAGACAGAGAGGCAGAGACAGAGAGGCAGAGACAGAGAGGCAGAGACAGAGAGGCAGAGACAGAGAGGCAGAGACAGAGAGGCAGAGACAGAGAGGCAGAGACAGAGAGGCAGAGACAGAGAGGCAGAGACAGAGAGGCAGAGACAGAGAGGCAGAGACAGAGAGGCAGAGACAGAGAGGCAGAGACAGAGAGGCAGAGACAGAGAGGCAGAGACAGAGAGGCAGAGACAGAGAGGCAGAGACAGAGAGGCAGAGACAGAGAGGCAGAGACAGAGAGGCAGAGACAGAGAGGCAGAGACAGAGAGAGCAGAGACAGAGAGGCAGAGACAGAGAGGCAGAGACAGAGAGGCAGAGACAGAGAGGCAGAGACAGAGAGAGGCAGAGACAGAGAGGCAGAGACAGAGAGGCAGAGACAGAGAGGCAGAGACAGTCAGAGACAGAGAGGCAGAGACAGAGAGGCAGAGACAGAGAGGCAGAGACAGAGAGGCAGAGACAGAGAGGCAGAGACAGAGGCAGAGACAGAGAGGCAGAGACAGAGACAGAGACAGAGACAGAGAGGCAGAGACGGAGAGGCATAGTCAGAGAGGCAGAGACAGAGACAGAGACAGAGAGGCAGAGTCAGAGAGGCAGAGACAGAGAGGCAGAGACAGAGAGGCAGAGACAGAGAGAGGCAGAGACAGAGAGGCAGAGACAGAGAGGCAGAGACAGAGAGGCAGAGACAGAGAGGCAGAGTCAGAGAGGCTGAGACAGAGAGGCAAAGACAGAGGCAAAGACAGAGAGGCAGAGACAGAGAGGCAGAGACAGAGAGGCAGAGACAGAGAGGCAGAGACAGAGAGGCAGAGACAGAGAGGCAGAGACAGAGAGACAGAGAGGCAGAGAGGCAGAGACAGAGAGGCAGAGACAGAGAGGCAGAGACAGAGAGGCAGAGACAGAGAGGCAGAGACAGAGAGGCAGAGACAGAGAGGCAGAGACAGAGAGGCAGAGACAGAGAGTCAGAGACAGAGAGGCAGAGACAGAGAGGCAGAGACAGAGAGGCAGAGACAGAGAGGACAGAGACAGAGAGGCAGAGAGGCAGAGAGAGAGAGGCAGAGAGAGAGGCAGAGACAGAGAGGCAGAGACAGAGAGGCAGAGACAGAGAGGCAGAGACAGAGAGGCAGAGACAGAGAGGCAGAGACAGAGAGGCAGAGACAGAGAGGCAGAGACAGAGAGGCAGAGACAGAGAGGCAGAGAGAGGCAGAGACAGAGAGGCAGAGACAGAGAGGCAGAGACAGAGAGGCAGAGACAGAGAGGCAGAGACAGAGAGGCAGAGACAGAGAGGCAGAGACAGAGAGGCAGAGACAGAGAGGCAGAGACAGAGAGGCAGAGACAGAGAGGCAGAGACAGAGAGGCAGAGACAGAGAGGCAGAGACAGAGAGGCAGAGACAGAGAGG
>NW_025569267.1:0-18084 GCF_020424385.1 Procambarus clarkii | reverse complement strand
CCCCCCCCCCCCCCCCCCCACCTCCAAGTGTTCCAGGACTCGACCCGGCACGACCCGGGGCTACCTGAAGTATACCTGAAGTATACTTGGGGCATACCTGAGTGGGTTCTGGGAGGGGTTGCACTCTCCAAGCCCCCGGCCAGCGAGTGGGCTTGAATTCTGATTACTTGATCCACTATACTGTTGCTTGTAGCGGCCCGCAGGCACTTAGGTACCCACGACAGCCTGGTTGGTCTGGCACGGCAGCAACGTGTCTGGGGTCTTTCTTGGTGGCGTCCACTTTCTTGGTGGCGTCCACTTTCTTGGTGCATGGCGTCCACTTTCTTGGTGACGTCCACTTTCTTGGTGGCGTCCACTTTCTTGGTGACGTCACTTTCTTGGTGACGTCCACTTTCTTGGTGGCGTCACTTTCTTGGTGACGTCCACTTTCTTGGTGGCGTCCACTTTCTTGGTGACGTCCACTTTCTTGGTGACGTCCACTTTCTTGGTGGCGTCCACTTTCTTGGTGGCGTCCACTTTCTTGGTGGCGTCCACTTTCTTGGTGGCGTCCACTTTCTTGGTGGCGTCCACTTTCTTGGTGGCGTCCACTTTCTTGGAGGCGTCCACTTTCTTGGTGGCGTCCACTTTCTTGGTGGCGTCCACTTGGAGACATCCACTTTCTTGGTGGCGTCCACTTGGAGACATCCACTTTCTTGGAGGCGTCCACTTTCTTGGTGACGTCCACTTTCTTGGTGGCGTCCACTTTCTTGGTGCATGGCGTCCACTTTCTTGGTGCATGGCGTCCACTTTCTTGGTGGCGTCCACTTTCTTGGTGGCGTCCACTTTCTTGGTGGCGTCCACTTTCTTGGAGGCGTCCACTTTCTTGGAGGCGTCCACTTTCTTGGTGGCGTTCACTTTCTTGGTGGCGTTCACTTTCTTGGTGGCGTCCACTTTCTTGGAGGCGTCCACTTTCTTGGTGGCGTCCACTTTCTTGGAGGCGTCCACTTGCTTGGTGGCGTCCACTTTCTTGGTGCATGGCGTCCACTTCCTTGGAGGCGTCCACTTTCTTGGTGGCGTCCACTTTCTTGGTGCATGGCGTCCACTTTCTTGGAGGCGTTCACTTGGAGGCGTCCACTTTCTTGGTGGCGTCCACTTTCTTGGAGGCGTTCACTTTCTTGGAGGCGTCCACTTTCTTGGTGGCGTTCACTTTCTTGGTGGCGTCCACTTTCTTGGAGGCGTCCACTTTCTTGGTGGCGTCCACTTTCTTGGAGGCGTCCACTTTCTTGGTGGCGTCCACTTTCTTGGTGCATGGCGTCCACTTTCTTGGAGGCGTCCACTTTCTTGGTGGCGTCCACTTTCTTGGTGCATGGCGTCCACTTTCTTGGAGGCGTTCACTTTCTTGGAGGCGTCCACTTTCTTGGTGGCGTCCACTTGGTGGCGTTCACTTTCTTGATGGCGTTCACTTTCTTGGTGGCGTCCACTTTCTTGGTGCATGGCGTCCACTTTCTTGGTGGCGTCCACTTTCTTGGTGCATGGCGTCCACTTTCTTGGAGGCGTTCACTTTCTTGGAGGCGTTCACTTTCTTGGTGGCGTCCACTTTCTTGGTGGCGTCCACTTTCTTGGTGGCGTTCACTTTCTTGGTGGCGTCCACTTTCTTGGTGGCGTCCACTTTCTTGGTGGCGTTCACTTTCTTGGTGGCGTCCACTTTCTTGGTGGCGTCCACTTTCTTGGTGGCGTCCACTTTCTTGGCGTCCACTTTCTTGGCGTCCACTTTCTTGGTGGCGTCCACTTTCTTGGTGGCGTCCACTTTCTTGGTGGCGTCCACTTTCTTGGCGTCCACTTTCTTGGCGTCCACTTTCTTGGTGGCGTCCACTTTCTTGGTGGCGTCCACTTTCTTGGTGGCGTCCACTTTCTTGGTGGCGTCCACTTTCTTGGTGGCGTCCACTTTCTTGGCGTCCACTTTCTTACAGTGTACTGAGTGTGACACTGGCACCTCTACTCTTCACTGGGTCAATCCTTCACTCCCACCTCCTATGATCCAGTATGTTGTTATTGTGTTCTAGAGTGCATAAGACCTGACCTTCTAGCACCTTCTAGCGCTTCCTTCAGTGATGTCGGTCTCAAAGTCTGACCAGCTTCAGGGGTCAGACTTTGGGTGACCCTGAGGTCCGGCCTTCAGGCGAGCCGGACGTCTGAGGTCCCATACACGGCTGTAATATTGTACTAATTAATGTACATGTGTATGCAGGCGAGGAGTCACAATAACGGGGCTGAAGTATGTTGACCAGACCACACACTAGAAGGTGAAGGGACGACGACGTTTCGGTCCGTCCTGGACCATTCTCAAGTCGATTGTCAAGACAAAAATTCTCAAGACAGTCGACTTGAGAATGGTCCAAGACGGACCGAAACGTGGTCGTCCCTTCATCTTCTAGTGCGTGGTCTGGTCAACAATGTACAACTGAAGCTTTTCTGGCAGGAGTTTGAAGAGAATGAGAAGCGGCGGGTGTGAGCCAGGTGTGTGGCTCTGACACGAGGCAGGTGTGTATCTGGCTCTGACACGGTTCAGGTGTGAGTGGACGGCCACCAGAGAATGACTGGAACATGACTGGACTTCGCAGGAGGCCAAGAGACACTCCGGCATCTGCCAGACAACAGTACTGGAATGGCTTCCCTGGATGAACCCATCACTCAGAGGACAAGTTCCAGAACTGAGAGAAGTCAGAATAGAAAAATTGCAATGATTGTGTGGTATAAAACCCAGTGTTTGGAAGGGAAGAGCTGAGTGACTTGGTCAGCCGCCTTATAAAGACTTTCTTCGTATTGCTTTGGGGTCGGGGAGGCGCTAAGAAGCTCCTTCAATACCCTCTAAAGTGGTGATTAACTCTGCGCTAAAGGCAATGCCTGAGAGGTTCAAGAACCAAGGCAGGGACCAGGAGCAGCAGTCATTCCTGGTGGGTGATCGTCGACTGTCTCAGGAGAGTCATCAGAAGAAGGGGACTGGTGGTTGAGTGGCCAGTGCTCGGGGTTCGTAGTCATGATATTCCGGGTTCGGTCCCCGGTGCCGGCGGAGACAAATGGGCAGTTTCCTTAACCTTGATGCCCCTGTTACCTAGCAGTAAATAGGTACCTGGGAGTTAGTCAGCTGCTACGGGCTGCTTCCTGGGTGTGTGTGTGTGTGTGAGAAAACTGCCAATCCATCAGCTGAATTGTTTTTTGAGAGGCGGGGCAAAAGAGCCAGGACCCGGATTCACGAAGCAGTTTCGCAAGCACTTACGAACCTGGAGCTAGATTCACGAAACAGTTACGCAAGCACTTACGAACATGTACATCTTTCCTCAATCTTTGACGGCTTTGGTTACATTTATTAAACAGTTTACAAGCATGAAAACTTGCCAATCAACTGTTGTTATTGTTATAAACAGCCTCCTGGTGCTTCGGAGCTCATTAACTGTTTAATAATTGTAAACAAAGCCGCCAAAGATTGAGAAAAAATGGACAGGTTCGTAAGTACTTGCGTAACTGCTTCGTGAATCTGGCCCCAGGTTCGTAAGTGCTTGCGTAACTGCTTCGTGAATGTGGCCCCAGTTTCGTAAATGCTTGCGTAACTGCTTCGTGAATCTGGCCCTAGGTTCGTAAGTGCTTGCGTAACTGCTTCGTGAATCTGGCCCCAGGTTCGTAAGTGCTTGCGTAACTGCTTCGTGAATCTGGCCGCTAGTCCCCGGCACCCGAGCAACGCCGGCTATCCTCTCTCTTAGTAATATAAACATGGAAGGTGCTAGAAAGACCATAAATGCTTTACAAGGCAGTAACAACATACTGGATCATGTTGAGGTGTTGTAGGCGCCGCATAGATCTAGTCACCGTAGCTGGCTTGGTCTCCTACCCTACACCACCGTAGCTGGCTTGGTCTCCTACCCTACAACACTGTAGCTGGCTTGGTCTCCTACCCTACAACACCGTAGCTGGCTTGGTCTCCTACCCTACATCACCGTAGCTGGCTTGGTCTCCTACCCTACAACACCGTAGCTGGCTTGGTCTCCTACCCTACATCACCGTAGCTGGCTTGGTCTCCTACCCTACAACACCGTAGCTGGCTTGGTCTCCTACCCTACATCACCGTAGCTGGCTTGGTCTCCTACCCTACAACACCGTAGCTGGCTTGGTCTCCTACCCTACATCACCGTAGCTGGCTTGACCTCCTACCCTACAACACCGTAGCTGGCTTGACCTCCTACCCTACAACACCGTAGCTGGCTTGGTCTCCTACCCTACACCACCGTAGCTGGCTTGGTCTCCTACCCTACACCACCGTAGCTGGCTTGGTCTCCTACCCTACACCACCGTAGCTGGCTTGACCTCCTACCCTACAACACCGTAGCTGGCTTGACCTCCTACCCTACACCACCGTAGCTGGCTTGGTCTCCTCTACACCACCGTAGCTGGCTTGGTCTCCTCTACACCACCGTAGCTGGCTTGAGCTACAACACCTGCCTCGTTACAACCACTAACTAGGCCATTCCACCCAGCAACCCACAATTCGCCAGTTATGCAAATCTTACCAAGAAATGAAACAAACTTTACCCCAGTTTTAGTACGAAATTTTACCTTATATTTTCTACTACTACGAAAAAAAAGCTTGATGTTGAAAGGTCACGTGATCAAGAAGTTTGTTGTTGTAAGCGCTGAAGGTTGTGGCTTTGTCTTCTGTTCACCCAGGAGTAATTCAACCCGTTCTCGCAAATTCGTAAAGTCAATATTGACTTATTAAATAAGTGCATAGGTGACATACTAAACATAATAGATACCCTTAAAAAGATTCATAGAAAACACCGACCTTACCTAACCTTGTTAGTATCTTAAGATAAGCATCTTATTGCTTCGTAATTACAATTGTTACTTAACCTACATTTGCTTGGGTAAAACTCTAACAACCACTTGTTCGACGATTCCTGCAGCTTGTCCAGGTCTTCTTGAAGCCTCAAGCTGTCCTCCTAGTGGTGTGGTTGTAAAGCTATTGGCGGGTCTTGTTCCAGGGGATACTAGTGGGTAAGGCTTGCTATAAGGGAAGGAGGAGGTGTTAGCCTGGTAGAGTGAGACACGGCTCATCTACTCATCTACTCATCTACTCACCGGTGAATACATATAATACCTCGAGTTACAACAGTTTGAGAATACAGTTATGTAGGGAGTTTGAGTCTTGGGGCAGCAAGATGAGGCCCTCTGATGATACACTCAACACACACTCGAGACACACTCTTACATACACACACATACACTCGAGACACGCTAATACATACACACACACACACACACACACACACACACACACACACACACACACACACACACACACACACACACACACACGAGACACACTCCTACACACACACTCTAGGCACACTCCTACACAGGGATGGACTTACAGCCCAACACGGCCTTAACAAACGCATTAAACTGCGCCACTAATGTGGATCATTATTCTAGATTGGGCTAAATTGGCTTGTGTGTGTGTCCGTACCTGGAGGCCAGACGCTCAGGGCTAGCCTCACAAGGCTCCCCAACATGACTCACCTAGTGTCGGGGACTGTCATAGGCCTCATAGAAGGCCATAGAAGGGTGACGTAGGGGGTCAGGTGATCTAGTTCCATCACTAATAACTAGATTCAATATTTAAGTGTAGCATTAAACATGAATGTGTCCAGGGGGAAAGCGCCAAGTCGTTTCGACTATATAGCAGTGGGAAGGGCTCAGGATAAGGATTTGGGATGGGACGGAGGGAAAGGAAAGGTGCCCAACCACTTGTGGACCGTCGGGGATTGAACGCGGACCTGGATGACGCGAGCAATTCTGGAAATGTTTTCACGATGTAGCAAGGACCGTGGGAGTGTACAGACAGACTTGGCTGTTCTTCTGTCCCTGTAGCTAGTAGCCTCTCCTTCATCACTTCTATAATTGACAGAGCTTTACTTTACCTGTCTAATATTCTGAATCAACTTTTAATATGTAAACAATAGTTGTTTAATGTTTGTACGACTGGAACTGAGAATGTGAACTCGTGAACTTTCCTGCCCGAAACGCTTTGCGTAATAGTGGCTTTAGGCATTGTATGTACTAGCTCTTATCTATAAAGCCAACAAACTTTGTAAAATCTCTTTATGTATGTACCTTTACCTAAATAAAAATTATTATTATTATTATTATAAATTATTATTATAATTGTGGAGTTTCATGTTCATTTGGTGTATGTGAGTCAAGGTGTTCTTCCTCCCCCAAATAACTTTCATGATCTTTCCTGAATGAAAAACACACTTTACACTGCAATGAAACATTAGACGTATGAAAATAAAGCCGAGAACCATTACTTTCTGCTCAAACTTTGTAATGAAAATACAAGATAACTCTCATCCTGTGATTGTATTGGATGATGTAGAAAAAAATAAAGCTGTTTCACTCGGCAGCAATATTAGTCTTTTCTTCCTGATGTGTAGCAACTGTTCCTGCAAGAGTGCCAGGGGTCAGGGTCAGGAGTGCCAGGGGTCAGGAGTGCCAGGGGTCAGGGCCAGGGGTCAGGGCCAGGGGTCAGGGCCAGGGGTTAGGGTCAGGAGTGCCAGGGGTCAGGGTCAGGAGTGCCAGGGGTCAGGAGTGCCAGGGGTCAGGGTCAGGAGTGCCAGGGGTTAGGGTCAGGAGTGCCAGGGGTCAGGGTCAGGAGTGCCAGGGGTCAGTGTCAGGAGTGCCAGGGGTCAGGAGTGCCAGGGGTCAGGGTCAGGAGTGCCAGGGGTCAGTGTCAGGAGTGCCAGGGGTCAGGGTCAGGAGTGCCAGGGTCAGGGTTAGGAGTGCCAGGGGTCAGTGTCAGGAGTGCCAGGGGTCAGGGTCAGGAGTGCCAGGGTCAGTGTCAGGAGTGCCAGGGGTCAGGGTCAGGAGTGCCAGGGGTCAGTGTCAGGAGTGCCAGGGGTCAGGAGTGCCAGGGGTCAGTGTCAGGAGTGCCAGGGGTCAGTGTCAGCAGTGCCAGGGGTCAGGGTCAGGAGTGCCAGGGGTCAGGGTCAGGAGTGCCAGGGGTCAGTGTCAGGAGTGCCAGGGGTCAGTGTCAGGAGTGCCAGGGGTCAGTGTCAGAAGTGTCAGTGTCAGGAGTGCCAGGGGTCAGTGTCAGGAGTGCCAGGGGTCAGTGTCAGGAGTGCCAGGGATCAGTGTCAGGAGTGCCAGGGGACAGGGTCAGGAGTGCCAGGGATCAGTGTCAGGAGTGCCAGGGGTCAGGGTCAGGAGTGCCAGGGATCAGTGTCAGGAGTGCCAGGGGTCAGGGTCAGGAGTGCCAGGGATCAGTGTCAGGAGTGCCAGGGGTAAGGGTCAGGAGTGTCAGGGGTCAGTGTCAGGAGTGCCAGGGGTCAGTGTCAGGAGTGCCAGGGGTCAGGGTCAGGAGTGCCAGGGGTCAGGGTCAGGAGTGCCAGGGGTCAGGGTCAGGAGTGCCAGGGGTCAGTGTCAGGAGTGCCAGGTCAGTGCCTGACTGGTGGCACTCATTCCTCACAGGCACTGTGGTCAGTGTCCATTTGTAGATCCTTGTTGGGCCAGACTTACCCAGGCCCCGAGTGCTGTTACTCTCCTGTTTCACTCTTCATGATGCCATAGTGAAGATGATCTCTGAGGATTAACTTATACTTTTGTAATTCTGGTGCTATAGAAAATTATCATTTGTGTACAAAATTAACACGACACACTCTCACAAGACCCTCACGACACACTCTCACAAGACCCTCACGACACACTCTCACAAGACCCTCTCTCACAAGACCCTCACGACACACTCTCACAAGACCCTCACGACACACTCTCACAAGACCCTCTCTCACAAGCCCCTCACGACACACTCTCACAAGACCCTCACGACACACTCTCACAAGCCTCACACGACACACTCTCACGACACACTCTCACAAGCCCCTCACGACACACTCTCACAAGACCCTCTCTCACAAGACCCTCACGACACACTCTCACAAGCCCCTCACGACACACTCTGACAATAGACCCTTGTATTACAGTTGAGATGGCTGAGAGGAGTGTGGTTGAGGGGGGCCTGGCAGCGCTGCCCTGTGACCTGCAGGTCAACGACCCTAAGGACTCAGTACAACTCATACTATGGATCAAGGAAGGCGTCCACACACCTCTATACAGGTTAGTATGTGTAGTATGTATACGCATGTATCAGGCTCATTATATACATATATATAGTAGTAGGCAGCCAGCAGTCTCAGGAGACTATGGGGTTTGGGCTCTGGTTGTCGGTCTGGAGTGGTCTCTCCAGGGTGCAAGGCCTGGGTAGGTTGGTATGGGAGAGAAGCTGTTACCCATGCAGCAGGTCACATTCCCCTCTCCAGGGCGCAAAGCCAGGGTAGGTTGGTTTGGGAGAGAAGCTGTTACCCATGCAGCAGGTCACATCCCCCCCTCTCCAGGGTGCAAAGACTGGGTAGGTTGGTATGGGAGAGAAGCTGTTACCCATGCAGCATACCCATTACCTATGCATTTATTATAATAATAATTGTTGTAATTACTAATTATTACTCTTCCTTGTGAGTTGAGAGCCAGGAGCGACGGGGTTATCTTGAGATGATTTCGGGGCTTTTTAGTGTCCCCGCGGCCCGGTCCTCGACCAGGCCTCCACCCCCAGGAAGCAGCCCGTGACAGCTGACTAACACCCAGGTACCTATTTTACTGCTAGGTAACAGGTAGAGCAAGGAGCTCAAAAAAGAGTTGAAGGAGGAAGGGAAGATGACGGGCAAGATGTAGTGAGGACACAACGGTCAAACAGGAGCAGCCGCAGTAACAGCAGCAGCTGGAACAGGAGCTGGGGATGGGTTCCTCTTGGCTCCAAGTTCCACGTGGCTCATCCAACTAGGGAAGGAAACAATCAGGGGGGGAAAGCGCCAAGCCATCACGACTATATAGCATTTGGAAGGGGTCAGGATAAGGATTTGGGATGGGACGGAGGGAAAGGAATGGTGCCCAACCACTTGTGGTGGACGGTCGGGGATTGAACGCCGACCTGCATGAAGCGAGACCGTCGCTCTACCGTCCACCCCAAGTGTAGCCAAAACTGCAGATGAAAAAAAAGTAGAAACCAGGATACGAAAACTGGAGTTAGAACAAGAAATAGGAGAGAAAACGAGACATAAGGAGGTAGAAGGGAATAGAGAACAGGACACAAGTTCACCCATCCACCAGAGAGAGGACAGGTTAAGAGGACAGGTTAAGAGGACAGAGGACAGGTTACCTCTGGACGGAGGTTAAGAGGACAGAGGACAGGTTACCTCTGGACAGAGGTTAAGAGGACAGAGGACAGGTTAAGAGGACAGAGGACAGGTTACCTCTGGACGGAGGTTAAGAGGACAGAGGACAGGTTACCTCTGGACAGAGGTTAAGAGGACAGAGGACAGGTTACCTCTGCACAGAGGTTAAGAGGACAGAGGACAGGTTACCTCTGGACAGAGGTTAAGAGGACAGAGGTTAAGAGGACACAGGTTAAGAGGACAGAGGACAGGTTAAGAGGACAGAGGACAGGTTAAGAGGACAGAGGTTAAGAGGACACAGGTTAAGAGGACAGAGGTTAAGACGACTCAAGTTAAGAAGACACAGGACAGGCCAGAGGGCTCGGACATACCACTGCTTGTACCAGAGGAATCTAAACATTTCTTTGAGCACATTGAAGAAGTGTTGGGTCTCGAGCAGTGACCCTTAGAAGGACAGGCTCAAGTACTCCAGTTGAGATTGACAGCCAGGCACACGCCCCATACACACACCTGGGGGGCCTGATAGCTGAGTGGACAGCGCTCTCCACTCGTAATCCTAGGGTCCGGGTTCGATCCCCGGTGCCGGCGGCAACAAAATAGGCAGAGTTTCTTTCACCCCTGATGTTCCTGTTATCTAGCAGTAAATAGGTACCTGGGAGTTAGACAGCTGTTACGGGCTGCTTCCTGTGTGTGTGTGTGTGTGTGGATTTTTTTTTTTTTAGTAGTTATAAACAGTTGATTAATTGACAGTTGAGAGGCGGGCCGAAAGAGCAGAGCTCAACCCCCGCAACCACAACTAGGTGAATACAACTAGGTGAATACAACTAGGTGAATACAACTAGGTGAATACACCCAATTGACTGTAGAAGAGCGTCTCGACCAGTGGACAGTGAAGAATAGTGAGTTGAGATCGTTTCTGCTAACTCCTGAAGCTTATAGGATGTGTTTTGGGGCATAATGACACCTTTTGTACAGTCAGTGTGGTCTAGTTGGTACGGTACTGGATACGCAGAGGTTCATGGGGCCCCTGGCTGTCTGGGTTCGAATCCTTCAGGGGTGAGGAGTTTTCGGTTGCATACACGCGAGTCTCCATACACGCGAGCCTCCGTACACGCGAGCCTCCGTACACGCGAGCCTCCGTACACGCGAGCCTCCGTACACGCGAGCCTCCGTACACGCGAGCCTCCGTACACGTGAGCCTCCGTACGCGTGAGCCTCCGTACGCGCGAGCCTCCGTACGCGCGAGCCTCCGTACGCGCGAGCCTCCGTACGCGCGAGCCTCCGTACGCGCGAGCCTCCGTACGCGCGAGCCTCCGTACGCGCGAGCCTCCGTACGCGCGAGCCTCCGTACGCGCGAGCCTCCGTACGCGCGAGCCTCCGTACGCGCGAGCCTCCTCCTTGGGCACACTAACCAAATGCCCTTTCTCATTTTCCTCCCCATAACTTTACCAGTTCCGCAATGTTCTGTCGCATAACTAAATGCTCCTACCACCACAGTCGCTCATTCTGGATCCGAATTTACTCTTCGAAGTAAAGTTCGCCTTAAATCATGTGCTTCATTTTGTCTAGCGTCGAGGACTTCGAAGTAGTCCTCCGACGGGTCTATTATATGAAGAGCGCAGGCGGTGACTTCGTAAAGTTAGCGCCGCTGACGATGGCTTCTTCGCGCGCCGCTGACGATGGCTTCTTCGCGCGCCGCTGACGATGGCTTCTTCGCGCGCCGCTGACGATGGCTTCTTCGCGCGCCGCTGACGATGGCTTCTTCGCGCGCCGCTGACGATGGCTTCTTCGCGCGCCGCTGACGATGGCTTCTTCGCGCGCCGCTGACGATGGCTTCTTCGCGCGCCGCTGACGATGGCTTCTTCGCGCGCCGCTGACGATGGCTTCTTCGCGCGCCGCTGACGATGGCTTCTTCGCGCGCCGCGAGGATGCTGGCGCCGAAGCTGGCCTCTAAGCTCTTCACGTCCTCGCCTCCGTACCTGATAAGGCTTCGGGGGAAAACGGCTGGTGGAGCTCCACCTTTTACTGGGACATTTGGCCATCATCCCGGCTTCCATTTTGGATTTTTTTTCTTTCATTTTGGTCTGGTCTTTGGCATTCAGGGGCTTTTCTCTGGCCTTTTCAGCTTTTTGCTCTAGAGCCCTTGCTTGAGAGATGAAATCCAGATTGGGGAAATCCAATCTGGACTTCTCTAGGGCCTTTTGGTACTCCAATCTGAACTTATCAAGAGCCTTTTACTTCTCCAAACTTGTCCTTCTCCTCTAAAGCCTTTTATCTCTTGTTTCTGCTTTTCTTTTTCCTGCGGGGCCTTTTGGTGTGTGATATATTTATGGTGGTGGAGCTTGAGGACATTAAATTGTACATTTGAGGACATTGTACCTTACCTAAATAACCATTTGATTTGATTGATTTGATTAAGGCGCCAAGGGAAGCCATTTACAGCAGGGAGACTAGAGAGTAACAAGAGAGGCGAGGAGGGCGCCCCTCTACAGCCTCTCGATAATCAGACGCCAGACGGGGACGTCGTCCGGGAAGGGACGGCCAGGCGGACGGGAGGGTGGACAGGAGATCAGGGGAATCTTTCCACCTTGAATTCGCCAAGCATAGGCCTCCAGAAACTGGGCCTCGGCCCGGGCGGCTCCTGTGAGGGTATTTTCCCTGTTGTGGAGAAAGGTGTGGGGGGAGTGTGTAGTGGTAGTACTGTGTGGGGGAGAATGTGTAGTGGTAGTACTGTGTGGGGGAGTGTGTAGTGGTAGTACTGTGTGGGGGAGTGTGTAGTGGTAGTACTGCGTGGGGGAGAGTGTGTAGTGGTAGTACTGTGTGGGGGAGTGTGTAGTGGTAGTACTGTGTGGGGGAGTGTGTAGTGGTAGTACTGTGTGGGGGAGTGTGTAGTGGTAGTACTGTGTGGGGGAGTGTGTAGTGGTAGTACTGCGTGGGGGAGAGTGTGTAGTGGTAGTACTGTGTGGGGGAGTGTGTAGTGGTAGTACTGTGTGGGGGGAGAGTGTGTAGTGGTAGTACTGTGTGGGGGAGTGTGTAGTGGTAGTACTGTGTGGGGGGGAGTGTGTTGTGGTAGTACTGTGTGGGGGAGTGTGTAGTGGTAGTACTGTGTGGGGGAGTGTGTAGTGGTAGTACTGTGTGGGGGAGTGTGTAGTGGTAGTACTGCGTGGGGGAGTGTGTGTAGTGGTAGTACTGTGTGGGGGAGTGTGTAGTGGTAGTACTGTTTGGGGAGTGTGTAGTGGTAGTACTGTGTGGCGGAGTGTGTAGTGGTAGTACTGTGTGGGGGAGTGTGTAGTGGTAGTACTGTGTGGGGGAGAGTGTGTAGTGGTAGTACTGTGTGGGGGAGTGTGTGTAGTGGTAGTACTGTGTGTGGGGGAGTGTGTGGGGGAGTGTGTAGTGGTAGTACTGTGTGGGGGAGAGTGTGTAGTGGTAGTACTGTGTGGGGGAGTGTGTAGTGGTAGTACTGTGTGTGGGGGGAGTGTGTAGTGGTAGTACTGTGTGTGGGGGGAGTGTGTAGTGGTAGTACTGTGTGTGTGGGAAGTGTGTAGTGGTAGTACTGTGTGTGGGGGGAGTGTGTAGTGGTAGTACTGTGTGGGGGAGTGTGTAGTGGTAGTACTGTGGGTGGGGGGAGTGTGTGTAGTGGTAGTACTGTGTGTGGGGGGGAGTGTGTAGTGGTAGTACTGTGTGTGGGGGGGGGAGTGTGTGTAGTGGTAGTACTGTGTGGGGGAGTGTGTAGTGGTAGTACTGTGTGTGGGGGGGAGAGTGTTTAGTGGTAGTACTGTGGGTGGGGGAGAGTGTGTAGTGGTAGTACTGTGTGGGGGGGGGAGTGTGTAGTGGTAGTACTGTGTGTGGGGGAGTGTGTAGTGGTAGTACTGTGTGTGGGGGAGAGTGTGTAGTGGTAGTACTGTGTGTGGGGGGGAGTGTGTGTAGTGGTAGTACTGTGTGGGGGAGTGTGTAGTGGTAGTACTGTGTGGGGGAGAGTGTGTAGTGGTAGTACTGTGTGTGGGGGGGAGAGTGTGTAGTGGTAATACTGTGTGTGGGGGAGAGTGTGTAGTGGTAGTACTGTGTGGGGGGGGGAGTGTGTAGTGGTAGTACTGTGTGTGGGGGAGTGTGTAGTGGTAGTACTGTGTGTGGGAGAGTGTGTAGTGGTAGTACTGTGTGTGGGGGGAGTGTGTAGTGGTAGTACTGTGTGGGGGAGAGTGTGTAGTGGTAGTACTGTGTGTGTTCATGTTACTTTACTCTCATTTGCAATTGAGTTTAAAATGCTTTATCACAAAGGTATTTTTGATACAAATGGAAACAATGCTTGGATAGCTCCTGTCGGAAGCGTTTGGGCAGGAAGGTCACATCAAAGCCCCCAAAATTCTGCGATTGACTTCTCATCAAACAAGCCTGTTGCTCCCGAGTCAGTCTACATCTCCAGAAATTCATCCCAACAATCATTAGAAACTTTAGACAATTTGAATCAGTTGATTCTAACCTACTAAACCCAACTCTTCATCACTGAGCTTAAAAAATAACTCAAATTAATTCATTTTCTGGTATTGTCAGATATTGCAAGTTCTGAAAGACGTGAAGACAGCTTCTCAACCTCTTCACTTTGTCTTCTACTTCCCCTCATGGACAGCCTTCAGGGCATCAATATATTCCAGGAAATATTGTCGTGGATATAAAGGTGAAATAGTGATTTTTATATATTCATCTGTGACGTGGAGTGTGAGGCCTGTTGACTGTGTATGATTGGGAAAACTGCAGTTTGTAGAGAGGTTGATGTTTCGATAGTTTGATGACGTGCTTCCATTTAATTCACTCTTGTAAATTCACCCCCCTTTTCCCACCCCTCCAATCAACCCCCCCCCACTCCACGTACACACACACACACACATACACACACATACACACACATACACACATACACACATACACACACACATACACACATACACACACACACACATACACACACACACACATACACACACACACACACACACACACACACACACATACACATACACATACACATACACACACACACACACACACACACACACAACACACACACACACACACACATACACACACACACACATACACACATATACATAGCTCACAACTCACAAATCCAGGGTCAAATACACAAACCAACAAACCCATGATCTTAAACACAAACCCACAAACCCAGGGTCTAATACACAAACCACAACCCATGATCTTAAACACAAACCCACAAACCCATGATCTTAAACACAAACCCAGGGACTTAAACACAAACCCACAAACCCATGATCTTAAAGACACTCCTTCTCCCACCAGCTACGACTACCGGGAACTACTCGGAGGTCGACCCAAGGAGACCAAACCGGACGCCAACTCGACCTTGGCGCGTCGAACAACCTTCCGAACAGACACGACGCCCGCCGCCCTCCTTGTCGACCGGGTCGAGGCCGACGACGCCGGGATCTACAGGTGTAGGGTCGACTTCCTCCACACCCCCACCAGGAACAAGAGAGTCAACCTTACTGTTATAGGTGAGTGTGTACAGGTGTGTCGACCTCACTGTTATTGGTGGGTGTGTACAGGTGTGTCGACCTCACTGTTATAGGTGGGTGTGTACAGGTGTGTCGACCTCACTGTTATAGGTGAGTGTTTACAGGTGTGTCGACCTCACTGTTATTAGTGAGTGTGTACAGGTGTGTCGACCTCGTTGTTATAGGTGAGTGTGTACAGGTGTGTCGACCTCACTGTTATAGGTGGGTGTGTACAGGTGTGTCGACCTTGTTGTTATTGGTGAGTGTGTACAGGTGTGTCGACCTTGTTGTTATTGGTGAGTGTGTACAGGTGTGTCGACCTCACTGTTATAGGTGGGTGTGTACAGGTGTGTCGACCTCGTTGTTATTGGTGGGTGTGTACAGGTGTGTCGACCTCACTGTTATAGGTGAGGTCTCTCTCTCTCTCTCTCTTCTGTCTCTCTCTCTGTCTCTCTCTCTGTCTCTCTCTCTCTCTCTCTCTCTCTCTCTCTCTCTCTCTCTCTCTCTCTCTCTCTCTCTCTCTCTCTCTCTCTCTCTCTCTCTCTCTCTCTCTGTCTCTCTCTCTCTCTGTCTCTCTCTCTCTCTCTCTCTCTCTCTCTCTCTCTCTCTCTCTCTCTCTCTCTCTCTCTCTCTCTGTCTCTCTCTCTCTCTGTCTCTCTCTCTCTCTCTCTCTCTCTCTCTCTCTCTCTCTCTCTCTCTCTCTCTCTCTCTCTCTCTCTCTCTCTCTCTCTCTCTCTCCCTCTCCCCCCCCCCGGCTACACAATAGCCAGGGGGCGGGCGGTGTTCTCTGCTCTCCATCCCCCAGTCCGTGTGCTGAAGGGCAACCACTCTCACTTATACAAAAGAAATATAAAAATCAGTTTATATTCCTTTATTTCTGGCGGTGGGCAGCCAGGGGGAGGGGAGTCTCCAGGCCTCCCCCTCCCACTGATGGCTGCCTTCCCACACTGATGGCTGCCTTCTCACACTGATGGCTGCCTTCCCACACTGATGGCTGCCTTCCCACACTGATGGCAGCCTTCTCACACTGATGGCTGCCTTCTCACACTGATGGCTGCCTTCTCACACTGATGGCTGCCTTCTCACACTGACGGCTGCCTTCCCTCACTGATGGCTGCCTTCCCACACTGATGGCTGCCTTCCCACACTGATGGCTGCCTTCCCACACTGATGGCTGCCTTCCCTCACTGATGGCTGCCTTCCCTCACTGATGGCTGCCTTCCCTCACTGATGGCTGCCTTCCCTCACTGATGGCTGCCTTCCCTCACTGATGGCTGCCTTCCCACACTGATGGCTGCCTTCCCACACTGATGGCTGCCTTCCCACACTGATGGCTGCCTTCCCTCACTGATGGCTGCCTTCCCTCACTGATGGCTGCCTTCCCTCACTGATGGCTGTCTTCCCACACTGATGGCTGCCTTCCCTCACTGATGGCTGTCTTCCCACACTGATGGCTGCCTTCCCACACTGATGGCTGCCTTCCCTAACTGATGGCTGCCTTCTCACACTGATGGCTGCCTTCCCTCACTGATGGCTGCCTTCCCACACTGATGGCTGCCTTCCCACACTGATGGCTGCCTTCTCACACTGATGGCTGCCTTCCCACACTGATGGCTGCCTTCTCACACTGATGGCTGCCTTCCCTCACTGATGGCTGCCTTCCCTCACTGATGGCTGCCATCCCTCATTGATGGCTGCCTTCCCTCACTGATGGCTGCCTTCCCTCACTGATGGCTGCCTTCCCTCACTGATGGCTGCCTTCCCTCACTGATGGCTGCCTTCCCACACTGATGGCTGCCTTCCCACACTGATGGCTGTCTTCCCTCACCGATGGCTGCCTTCCCTCACTGATGGCTGCCTTCCCTCATTGATGGCTGCCTTCCCTCACTGATGGCTGCCTTCCCTCACTGATGGCTGCCTTTTCACACTGATGGCTGCCTTCCCTCACTGATGGCAGCCTTTTCACACTGATGGCTGTCTTCCCTCACTGATGGCAGCCTTTTCACACTGATGGCTGCCTTCCCTCACTGATGGCAGCCTTTCCTCACTGATGGCAGCCTTCCCACACTGATGGCTGCCTTCCCACACTGATGGCTGCCTTCCCACACTGATGGCTGCCTTCCCACACTGATGGCTGCCTTCCCACACTGATGGCTGCCTTCCCACACTGATGGCTGCCTTCCCACACTGATGGCTGCCTTCCTTCACTGATGGCTGCCTTCCCTCACTGATGGCTGCCTTCCCTCACTGATGGCTGCCTTCCCTCACTGATGGCTGCCTTCCCTCACTGATGGCTGCCTTCCCTCACTGATGGCTGCCTTCCCTCACTGATGGCTGCCTTCCCTCACTGACGGCTGCCTTCCCTCACTGATGGCTGCCTTCCCTCACTGATGGCTGCCTTCCCTCACTGATGGCTGCCTTCCCTCACTGATGGCTGCCTTCCCTCACTGATGGCTACCTTCCCTCACTGATGGCTGCCTTCTCACACTGATGGCTGCCTTCTCACACTGATGGCAGCCTTCCCACACTGATGGCTGCCTTCTCACACTGATGGCTGCCTTCTCACACTGATGGCAGCCTTCCCTCACTGATGGCAGCCTTCCCTCACTGATGGCTGCCTTCCCACACTGATGGCTGCCTTCCCTCACTGATGGCTGCCTTCTCACACTGATGGCTGCCTTCTCACACTGATGGCAGCCTTTCCTCACTGATGGCTGCCTTCCCACACTGATGGCTGCCTTCCCTCACTGATGGCTGCCTTCCCTCACTGATGGCTGCCTTCCCACACTGATGGCAGCCTTCCCACACTGATGGCTGCCTTCCCTCACTGATGGCTGCCTTCCCACACTGATGGCAGCCTTCCCACACTGATGGCAGCCTTCCCACACTGGTGGCTGCCTTCCCTCACTGATGGCTGCCTTCCCTCACTGATGGCTGCCTTCCCTCACTGATGGCTGCCTTCCCACACCGATGGCTGCCTTCCTACACTGATGGCTGCCTTCCCACACTGATGGCAGCCTTCCCACACTGATGGCTGCCTTCCCTCACTGATGGCAGCCTTCCCACACTGATGGCTGCCTTCCCTCACTGATGGCAGCCTTCCCTTACTGATGGCTGCCTTCTCACACTGATGGCAGCCAAGAGCGGATCAATGTCACATTAAAACACACAAGTTATGTTTGACTTGATCTAAGTTGGTTTCCAGTAAACTTGGCTCAGAAACTTTGGTTAAGTTAAGGGGTAGATCTATGTCGAGTTAAGATAGATTAAAGTTAAATTTTATACATTATGGTTTG
>NW_025569264.1:0-16607 GCF_020424385.1 Procambarus clarkii | reverse complement strand
TTCACTCAAGAAACACTCATCGTGCACTCAGAGCACACACACACTTCAAGACACACTCAGCACGCACTCAAGACGCACACACACTTGATCAACACACTCCAACCTTTAACAAGCAATTTATTTAGTGCTATACCTGTTGGTTCCCTGTTGACAGTCTCGGTGCCTACCTGACTCGGGTTTTAATTACTGATATGCAAATGGGCTCCCAGAATTACTGCTTCTTATTGCTGGCGTGTGTGTGTGTGTGTGTGTGTGTGTGTGTGTGTGTGTGTGTGTGTGTGTGTGTGTGTGTGTGTGTGTGTGTGTGTGTGTGTGTGTGTGTGTGTGTGTGTGTGTGTGTGTGTGTGTGTGTGTGTGTGTGTGTGTGTGTGTGTGTGTGTGTGTGTGTGTGTGTGTGTGTGTGTGTAAGGGATGGCAAGTGAGTGTCTAGCGACTACAGTGACTTTGGAGCCGCTAAACTGACACTGTTACTTGCCAGACCCAATCTACACAGTCCTTCCCTATCCAATCCCAATCCCCTCCCCTACCCTCACCCCCCCCCGTGACTGCAGAAGGCCGGATTGTCAATCACTGCAGTGTTTGGCCCGAGATTGAAGCGATTATTATAATTAAAATTTTAATTAATTTGACACAGGTGTAATTGTACAATTAGAAGCAGGTGAAGGTCACCTTGATGCCTCCCCCTCCCTCCCCCTCACACAGGTCAAAGGTGACAAGGTCCCCAGATGTTCCCCCGCCGCCCCCTGACCCCAGGAACCTCCCCCCTCACACAGGTCAAAGGTGACAAGGTCCCCAGATGTTCCCCCGCCGCCCCCTGACCCAGGAACCTCCCCCCTCACACAGGTCAAAGGTGACAAGGTCCCCAGATGTTCCCCCGCCGCCCCCTGATCCCAGGAACCTCCCCCCTCCCACAGGTCAAAGGTGACAAGGTCCCCAGATATCCCCCCCCCCCGCCCCTGACCCCAGGAACCTCCCCCCTCACACAGGTCAAAGGTGACAAGGTCCCCAGATATCCCCCCCCCCGCCCCTGACCCCAGGAACCTCCCCCCTCACACAGGTCAAAGGTGACAAGGTCCCCAGATGTTCCCCCGCCGCCCCCTGATCCCAGGAACCCCCCCTGGGTGCTTCAGGGGTCCGGACATTGCAATATCACCCCAAAAGCCCCTCATCAATCAACAAACACTGTGTTTGTTGCAACAGTAATCAGCTAAAACGTTGCAAAAACACGTTTTGCAGCTTTCCTTGACAAGACCTACTAGGCTACCCACCTCCACCCCGCGTCAAATTGAACCCTAACAATAAACTCTTAAAATTTATTTAAATAAAACCTTCGATAAATTTCCAACATATTGTTTTTGGAAAAAAAATTGGAATTAAGTTTCGGAAAATATTGTCAACATTTTATATATATATGGAAAAGTTATCGAGGAAGTTTGTGTGCAAGTTTTTTTTAGCAAACTGCTAAAGCAGGATGATAAAGGAACAGAATATCTCAGGATATCAATATTTTTGATATCTCAATATCAAAACTACCATGATATCCAACAAATTGAGTTAATTGGTGTATACCTCACCATTCAAATTGCAGCGAAGAGTTAATCAACTAATTGGAATACAGGATAGAGTCCTAAAGGACCCAGATGCTGACGTACTGTTGCCATGACGACCATCAGCTTCCCACCAGAGGCACGGGAGATGAGGAAAGATAAGAGATGTGTCTAGGAATATTTAAGAACTCCCGCTGGGATGCCACCCACAACAGTTCTTGGTAACTGTCTACTGCTAGGTGAGCAGGCCCCCACCAGATGAAACTTGCCTAACCGCCTCCTCTGCCCCGCCCGGGGATGGAACCCGGGATCCTTGGGTAGGATTGGAGAACGCGGACCACTGCGCCACAGGGCTACTAGGAGGAGACGGGAAGCGGGTTTTAAGTGTTTATATGGATACAGTTTGTAATCAGGCGGCTGGTATCCTTCAAGTGTACTTTGGTGTAGTTTTCTTAGGTATACCTCACCTGTACACCTCACCTGGGCTCCTAGGAGGAAGCGGGTTTCAAGTGTTGATATGCGTACAGCTTGTGATCAGGCGGCTGGTATCCTTCAAGTGTACTTTGGTGTAGTTTTCTTAGGTATACCTCACATGTACACCTACACCTTCGTATACCAGTCATGGTAAACCTTTATGCAAGCGTGTACACAAATTGGCAATAATCTCTTTCAAAAGTATCTGGAAAAATGGTAATTTTTGAGCGGGCAGATTGTATTATTACTGTAGATGTATTTTAAACTTTATGGAGCAAGAGAAGAACATGCTTGAAAGCGCCCTTAAGGACGTCTGTTGTGGTTGTATAAGATTCGCTACCTGGAACAAAAAGTTCCAAGTAGCACGGGCTATGGTGAGCCCCGTAGGACGTCTGTTTAAGCATCTATTAACTCTTCTGAATTGTTGTATACGTTGCAATGTTATTAATAACTAGTAATTCCCAGAAAGTAAAATTTATGAATTAATAACAATGCCGTTTTTAAGTGTAAAAAAAAAAAAATCTTGTTCCTTATTTTAACGTGTATATTTAATGTTTTATAATTAACAAAAGTATTGGAGAAAGATTGAAATAAATGAAAGCTTTTTAGAAAGCCTGTTAACAAAATTATTTACGTTTTAAGAAGGCAATTTAAAAAATATGATGCTAGGTGAACAACTTTTTATATCTATTACATGTAACAAGAAATGTGCTTGGGGGGGGGGGGGTAGAAGTAGCCTAAGCTACTCTATCCCTTTGAGATGTATTTTTTGTCTTGTCTCAATAAATTTACTTGAACTTGAACTTGTACAAGAAATGTGAATGTAAACTTATAATCTTTGGTTCATATTTGATAAGAAAATGCAAGAAAGAAAAATAGGTTATTTTACTCTCAGCGAAACTTTTGTTGATGCTCCAATAATATTTTACATCAGGCTTTTCCAGCAGGCTTGCATGCAGGAGGAGCCGGTCAGCCGAGCGGACAGCACGCTGGACTTATGATTCTGTGGTCCCGGGTTCGATCCCAGGCGCCGGCGAGAAACAATGGGCAGAGTTTCTTTCACCCTATGCCCCCCTGTTACCTAGCAGTAAAATAGGTACTTGGGTGTTAGTCAGCTGTCACGGGCTGCTTCCTGGGGGGGGGGTGGAGGCCTGGTCGAGGACCGGGCCGCGGGGACACTAAAGCCCCGAAATCATCTCAAGATAACCTCAAGATAGCATTAGTTTCATCAGTAAGTCTACTATAATTAGAGCTGTCAATTTTCTTCACTGAAAATAATAATTCACATAAACATGTCAATGAAAAAAAAATGTTAATTCTGACATTGTGAGATTTTTCAGATAGTCAAAAATTTCAGGAATGGAATTATAAAATTTTATGTCATTTTCAGCGTTAATCCGGTCACTAATTGTTCTCTTTATTTATTCTCAAGTTCAGCTCTCAAGTCGACAAACTTTTACCTCCAGATTGAGCGGTTTCGTAAATTAAACAATTGCATCTCAAAATTATTCAAATCAGTCCGCTGCAATATTTCCAAAGTTAGTTCGTTTAATGTTGCAATGTCTGAAAATATATATTTTGATGTGTCTTCAAATTACCTGAATTTAGCAAACATACGAATAAAGGTAACTACAGGAGGCCTATTGACCCCTACGAGGCAGCTCCTATATATATATATCCACCCAATCTCATTCATATACATGTATAACCTACTCTTGAAACAATCAAGGGATCCAACTTCAATGTTACGCGGTAATTGGTTCTACAAATCAACAACTCTGTTACCGAACCAGTATTTGCCCAGGTCTTTCCTAAATCTAAACCTATCCAATTTATACCCATGAATCCAAAAGAAAATTTATGAAACACATTAAAACATTTGACTATTTTGTTGTTGGTTTCTTGAGAAATGCGTTCATTTTTGTTCTCTATTAACACAAAGCCAAATCTTCCGCTCTAAGATGAGGGTAGAAATAGCCTAAGCTACTTTATCCTTTTGAGATGTATTTTATCGTCTCAATAAACGTACTTGAACTTGAACTTCCTCTCTAGGATTCTGTAACATCTCTGCTGCTTCTGCTTCTCTCATTTGAACCTTTTTCGTCTGTGCTGATTGATCTGATATCTAGATCTAAGTAGACTATGAGCAGTCTACTAAGAGATTAACATCTACTGAAAATAGATATACTTGGTATATCTATAAGGTATACTTCGGAATCGGTATACTTGAAAAAGCAGGTAGAGAAATAGGTTGAAAATATGAGTTACTTCACCAGGTGGTAGTAATTAACTATTCTAGTATACTGGAATGAATAGCATGGATATAGGAAATATAATATTTCAACTAATTATCTAATATGTACTAATTATGAACAGTACACTAATTAGTAAATAGCATAAGTGTCTATGTCAGTCCTACCCCCATAGGCCAGACACGAGGCTAGTTATGTAATATGGAGCAGAGGCTCAGGAGCCGCACACCTCTACCCCACGAAGGCACAAGCCCGTCTAAGCCAGAGATGAGATGGGTGGGGGAGGGAATATCCCCGCCCGGTGATGCCACGTTGCCAAGTCGACCTGACCAACTTTCTCCATATGACTTCCTCAAAAGCTGATCACTATCAAGTGTATATATAACACGTGTAATCCTCTACAGTACGCCTATCACCCTCTAATCACAATTTGGTGCATGTAATTCCAATACCGGCTGCCGTAACTACAGACATTAATACTGAATCAGCGAAGTGAACATTTGCTACGTTTGGCAACGCTCACTCACCTGATTGGTTGGCTGGCTGAAAACTAACCAATGAAGACTCTTATGATATCTAGGCTATCACATGAATATTATTGTAAAATATATCACGGGTCTGAGGGCTGCACAAGAATAGTTAATGTACAAGAAAATGCATCATGCCACAAGCAGGAAACCAGGATATGCAAATTAAATGAAAGACGTATGGACAAATTTGCATTCGCTAGCCTATGCAACAATTTTTCGTCTAACAGCATGCAAACTAGAACTTACTATTTATTTTCACTACATATTGCGCCATAAACTAATCATGATGGCAAGCCCTGCAAATGCATGCAAATTAGGTCTTAAGCTTGACTTATGATTGCATTAACAAGTATTTAACATTTAGTGAGGACGAGGGCGAGTAGCCCGTTCGTACAATCGGCTTTTCACTTACCCGCGAAGACGTTGAACACAGCTGCGTCGAAACGTCTCCTTCAACGTCACGCTGACCAAAATTGCAAAAAAATCAACGTTGCAAACTTAATTTTTCAACTTCCTTTCATCTTAAATTATAGATCTTAATCTTTGGGTCATATGTGTGCTTGTTATTCAATACAGTATGTACTGACACATGCTGTATTGTTTCTTATTCACAAGATACATACCCCCGACAGACTCATTCCCACAGATACATAAAAATACAGCTGTATTTACCTAACCACAAAAAATACGAACCAGCAACCCACCCAATCTATCTAGATCGATAATATGAAATCCTCAACATTACGAAACTTTCAATTCCTCCCCTTAACGCGTCGCATTTATAACGAATAAGTGAATTCCGCCCCCAAAACAATTCTGCGACATATTAGGTGAAGTCACAGCAAGTGACCAACTGCTCAGTATCTGCCCTGAGCCATATTGGCTACCAATATGCCTGGCTTAAGCTTGACGGTAAAACCTCTCTGTCAAAAGGGGACTGTCCACCACCACTTTGTGGAGAGAGAGAGAGAGAGAGAAAGATCGCGTTTGCTTCAAGATGGCGGCGGTCTCAATATCCAAGAGACAGAGAGAGAGAGAGGGCCCTTGACGTCATTAGCTAGCTGTGACGTCATGTTCTTGTTTAATGTTTCCTATTTTGATGTCACGGCGTTATCGCCCGGGGATGACGTCACGTTTTTGTTCTCATTTAACGTCTTTCATTGGCTGGGACGTCATAGTGTGGATGTGACGTCTGTGTGACGTCTAGCTGCGATTGTGGCGGCATTTCTTTGCTGTGACGTCATGTTCCTGTCTTACAGACGTCACACTAAACTAAATTGAGGCTACGAGTTAAATTGAGGCTACGAGTTAAATTGAGGCTACGAGTTAAATTGAGGCTACGAGTTAACTTGAGGCTACGAGTTAAATTGAGGCTACGATTTAACTAGTGTGGGGTATTCATAGTCCTTTATATAACATATCAAAACTGGAGAACCAGCAGTGCTTCGTAAACTTTCTCTCATACTATTTCCAAAGGGAAAAGAGAGAGAGAGAGAGAGAGAGAGAGAGAGAGAGAGGGGGGGGGGGGGGGACATTCGAAATTTCAATTTTCCGCTTCATGAGTTCTGTGATCTATAATTCGCCAGACACTGCCAAAGTATTGCAAAATGACGACGGAATAACAGTATTGGTATTCATCAAGGTAGCAGAAAAGTCACCCCCCATACCTAGAAAACACACACACACACACACACTCACTCATTGCACACACTATTTCTTGGTTTTTTAAGACTTGTACCCCTATTTACCCTTCCACATTCCCGCCTAATCCCCCATTTTCAAACACCATCCTCCCATCCATCATCCACGTATCCGTTCCTCCCCTATCACAGAAGCCTCACATCATCTTTCCCCCACCACAGGTTCCCGCCACCTGAAATTCCCCCACCTCAGTCCCCCCCCCCACCTCTCCCTAGACACCGCTATCGTCCCTCCTCTTGTCCACTGAGAAAGATATGGCTTACACAATATCCTTACACACACAAAAAATCTTTGACACAAATGTGGACACGAATATTCAACAAGATACAAAGCACGAAGAATATTAACATTTATAGGAACACAAACCATCACAATATAGTTCTCAAAAGGGCGGCAAGTTGGGAGTGAGAAGTGAGGCGGAAGAGACACTCTGAATCTATGTTTTTTTTTTTACGATAAACCTTTGAGTTGAACAAATCCACAAGGGCCGTGACGAGGATTCGAACCTGCGTCCGGGAGCATCCCAGACACTGCCTTAATCGACTGAGCTACGACAGGGTAAAAAGGGTTGAAACCGAAGTTCTACTGATGCTGGGATGGGATGCTCCCGGACGCAGGTTCGAATCCTCGTCACGGCCCTTGTGGATTTGTTCATTTGATGCATCACGTTAGTGTGATCTCTGTGTGTAACCTTTGAGTTCATGGACTATATCGGAGGGTTTGTACCAGCCGGACACTGAGACATTGTGGTGGCAGGCCTCGTCAACAGCGAATGACAGGATACGTATAGTTAGGAATACAAAAATTACAGCCATATATATAATTCAGAATTTCAGAAGCAGCAAGGGGAGGGGGGAATCATGGTAGATTTCAACCACCGCGATATTGACTGGGAAAGAAAAACTGTCAAGAGATGTAGATGTTATAGAACTCTCTATAGATGTAGATGTTATAGAACTCTCTATAGATGTAGATGTTATAGAACTCTCTATAGATGTTATAGAACTCTCTATAGATGTTATAGAACTCTCTATAGATGTAGATGTTATAGAACTCTCTATAGATGTAGATGTTATAGAACTCTCTCTAGATGTAGATGTTATAGAACTCTCTCTAGATGTTATAGAGAGGAACTTCGCAACACATCAGATTTCGAATTTCGTAGGATGCATCTTAACACGGCTAACACCAATCTGTATCTTCCCTACTCGCGATCTTCACTCAAGTTCCGTGTTATCTCCTTGATAACCGCTGAGAAGCGCTCGTTTCGTCCCCAGAGGCTCTACTGTCATACGAAACTTGCTCGAAATGCGTTCGATGGTGTTCGAGTACAAACCAAACACATACATACGTTTGCCTTTGTTTATAATATTGTCGGGACGATAATTTGCGCAAACAATACACTCAGGGGACACAGTTCTCATGTATCAGACGGAAGACACATTGGTGGCAAACAGTGTAGGATATGGTGAATGAATACAGTAAGGATAGAATACAGTAAGGACAATTCAACGTGAGCAGCCTAGCGCCTTACGCTACCGGCCCAAATATTATCAATACATTACTATTCTCAATAACATTACACTTTGTGTAAAACATATTTAACAAGTCACCTGTGTTGTATTGAATAATAAATATTGACACCAAATACGATATTCGCAAGATAAAGTTATTAGTAAAAAATGGTCAAATTCATATTGAAATTCAAATTTTGATTCGGTAATATTTAAAAACCCGTTGTATTAATTGAGATTATTGGTGATTGATCACAAGTCAGATGTTTATATGGGTCCTATACCAGTTTTATATCACGGTGATTGAACAGGTGGAAAAAGGATCGGTGAAGAATGCTAAATTTGAACACCATAACATGAACATATGTGAGGGGCGAGGCTTCCTCTCTGTGCTTGCGCAGTCATTCCCTGCTATCCCCTAACTGATTCCTTCTATCCCACAGTTTATCCTCCCCTATCCTTCCCACACACACATCCTTCAGCCTATCCTAACAGCCTGTAGCCTATTCTTCCAAACCATTCATCAAGTCAGTCACGCTAGGATAGTTTGTTAGGTTAGGATTATGGTTAGGTTAGGATTATGGTTAGGTTAGAGATGGTTAGGTTAGATTAGGATTATGGTTAGGTTAGAGATGGTTAGGTTAGATTAGGATTATGGTTAGGTTAGAGATGGTTAGGTTAGATTAGGATTATGGTTAGGTTAGAGATGGTTAGGTTAGATTAGGATTATGGTTAAGTTAGAGATGGTTAGGTTAGATTAGGATTATGGTTAGGTTAGAGATGGTTAGGTTAGGACAGATTAGGCTACGTTAGAAGAGAAGAGTTAATGTGGTAACGATGAATATCATTACCACATTAATAATATTCTTCGTAATGTATTTAACCCCCCCAAAAAATATTGTCGAAAATACTGATACGATTGTGTACTTGCTAATTACCCTGAACGACAATTACAATATACTCACGCGTACTGAACCAGGGTTGGTTGAGGGTAAACTGCATAGTTCAGCGTGCGTCTCACGCTACTTATATGACTTGTGGGAATCTTCACTAATCCGGGAAATTATTAATTGCGAAACTATCTGGTTTGTTAAACTGTCTGCGAAACTGTATATATATATATATATATATATATATATATATATATATATATATATATATATATATATATATATATATATATATATATATATATATATATATATATATATATGTCGTACCTAGTAGCCAGAACGCACTTCTCAGCCTACTATGCAAGGCCCGATTTGCCTAATAAGCCAAGTTTTCATGAATTAATGTTTATTCGACTACCTAACCTACCTAACCTAACCTAACCTAACTTTTTTGGCTACCTAACCTAACCTAACCTATAAAGATAGAATAGGTTAGGTTAGGTAGGGTTGGTTAGGTTCGGTCATATATCTACGTTAATTTTAACTCCAATAACAAAAAATTGACCTCATACATAATGAAATGGGTAGCTTTATCATTTCATAAGAAAAAAAGTAGAGAAAATATATTAATTCAGGAAAACTAGGCTTATTAGGCAAATCGGGCCTTGCATAGTAGGCTGAGAAGTGCGTTCTGGCTACTAGGTACGACATATATATATATATATATATATATATATATATATATATATATATATGTCGTACCTAGTAGCCAGAACTCACTTTTCAGCCTACAATGCAAGGCCCGATTTGCCTAATAAGCCAAGTTTTCATGAAATAATATATTATCTCTAATTTTTTTCTTATGAAATGATAAAGCAACCCATTTCATTATGTAAGAGGTGAATTTTTTTGATTGGAGTTAAAATTAACGTAGATATATGACCGAACCTAACCAACCCTACCTAACCTAACCTAACCTATCTTTATAGGTTAGGTTAGGTTAGGTAGCCGAAAAAGTTAGGTTAGGTTAGGTTAGGTAGGTTAGGTAGTCGAAAAGCAATTAATTCATGAAAACTTGGCTTATTAGGCAAATCGGGCCTTGCATAGTAGGCTCAGAAGTGAGTTCTGGCTACTAGGTACGACATATATATATATATATATATATATATATATATATATATATATATATATATATATGTCGTACCTAATAGCCAGAACGCACTTCTCAGCCTACTATGCAAGGCCCGATTTGCCTAATAAGCCAAGTTTTCCTGAATTAATATATTTTCTCTATTTTTTTTCTTATGAAATGATAAAGCTACCAATTTTATTATGTATGAGGTCAATTTTTTTTATTGGAGTTAAAATTAACGTAGATATATGACCGAACCTAACCAACCCTACCTAACCTAACCTAACCTATCTCTATAGGTTAGGTTAGGTTAGGTAGCAGAAAAAGTTAAGTTAGGTTAGGTTAGGTAGGTTAGGTAGCCGAAAAACCATTAATTCATGAAAACTTGGCTTATTAGGCAAATTGGGCCTTGCATAGTAGGCTGAGAAGTGCATTCTGGCTACTAGGTACGACATATATATATATATATATATATATATATATATATATATATATATATATATATATATATATATATATATATATATATATATATATATATATGTCGTACCTAGTAGCCAGAACGCACTTCTCAGCCTACTATGCAAGGCCCAATTTGCCTAATAAGCCAACTTTTCCAGAATTAATATATATTCTCTAATTTTTTTCTTATGAAATGATAAAGCTACCCATTTCATTAAGTATGAGGTCAATTTTTTTCTATTGGAGTTAAAATTAACGTAGATATATGACCGAACCTAACCAACCCTACCTAACCTAACCTAACCTATCTTTATAGGTAAGGTTAGGTTAGGTAGCCGAAAATGTTAGGATAGGTTAGGTTAGGTAGGTTAGGTAGTCGAAAAACAATTAATTCTTGAAAACTTGGCTTATTAGGCAAATTGGGCCTTGCATAGTAGGCTGACAAGTGCGTTCTGGCTACTAGGTACGACATATATATATATATATATATATATAAATATATATATATATATATATATATATATATATATGTCGTACCTAGTAGCCAGAACTCACCTCTCAGCCTATTATTCAAGGCCCGATTTGCCTAATAAGCCAAGTTTTCCTGAATTAATTTATTTACTATAATTTTTTTCTTATGAAATGATAAAGCTACCCTTTTCACTATGTATGAGGTCAATTTTTTTTATTGGAGTTAAAATTAACGTAGATATATGACCAAACCTAACCAACCCTACCTAACCTAACCTAACCTATATATATAGGTAAGGTTAGGTTAGGTAGCCAAAAAAGCTAGGTTAGGTTAGGTTAGGTAGGTTAGGTAGACGAAAAAAACATTAATTCATGAAAACTTGGCTTATTAAGCAAATCGGGCCTTGCATAGTAGGCTGAGAAGTGCGTTCTGGCTACTAGGTACGACATATATATATATATATATATATATATATATATATATATATATATATATATATATATATATATATATATATATATATATATATATATATATATATATATATATATATATAAAGCTTAAATGGTCCCGAAACCAATATGAAATGAAAACTCCACACCCCAGAAGGATTCGAACCCAGACAGCCAGCCCGTACGCTATGGTACGCTATGCACCATAGCGTACCTGGTTCCTTAACCACTCGACCACCGTGACGGTACAAAAGTCATTGGTAGCCGAGGCTATATCCCCAACGACCCGACAGCACTTGGTGGTCAGCTTGGGCACAGATATTTCATCGAATGTTCGCATGTGTTGCTCACGTGGCCGCCCACAAAGTGAGGTGATTCAATGAATCAGCGAATCCCCAACGACCCGACAGCACTTGGTGCTCGTGGGTTAGTACAGACCTCTAGATCTTCCACGAGGAGGTCTTGTACCGAGTAGGGTGTCGTATTTGTACTCGTAGAAGCTCCTACCGGCGGTGGAGCTTCTACTAAGATTTCCTCGTCTGAGGAATCCGTACCATCCGTAGTTGGTGGTTTTGTCTTTGGGTAATGATGGGGTCCAGGCCGTTGGCTAGGACCAGCGGGTTGAGTTCCTTGACGAATCGTTGGTTGTCCGGTCTGGCAAGGCTCTCCGCTAGTGGGATAAGACCAGGGATAATGCCTTCACGTGATGCAAGGGTCTGTGAGGGTGCTGGTTGGTTCTTAGGTCCCCAGTGTGGAGTGTGGCGCCTCTCCTGGTGGGAGGAGCCACTGTTGGGTAGGACTGGCAGGTCTTCTGGTAGGTTGGTGGGGCCTGACGTGCTGGGTTTGGTGCCGGGGGCTCCGGTAGTGGAAGTAGAAGGTTTGGCTTTATTGGATTCAGTCTGGAGCCTAATGATTTCCTGTCTGCGAGGGCAGTGGCGGGAAACTGCAGGGTGATCGCCGCTGCAGAGCAAGCAGCCATGGGTTTTTGACTTGCAGATGGAGTAATGATGGACCTGGTCGCAAAGGCTGCACTTCTGGACGTAGAAGATCATAGAAGATCCACGTAGACTTCTGGATCGTAGCACCAAAAGCACTGTTGGAGGTCGTCGAATCGTTCCTTCTTCACTTGG
Organism: Procambarus clarkii; assembly: GCF_020424385.1. Lineage (NCBI taxonomy): Eukaryota > Metazoa > Arthropoda > Malacostraca > Decapoda > Cambaridae > Procambarus > Procambarus clarkii. The sequence continues at coordinate 4,048 of NW_025569264.1, read as the reverse complement.
AAGGGTGGAATCTTGATACCGAAGCAGTGGACACCATGTGTGGCCGCCTGGTTACCCGCGGCTAAGGTGGTGACGGATATCTTCACGGTGGACAGCTTGTCGTCGTCGGTATCGATAAGAACATAAGAACACAGACAACTGCAGAAGGCCTATTGGCCCACACGAGGCAGCTCTTATCTATAACCAACCATAATCGCTGCTGCAGAATATAACACCGTATACCCCCAAGTTCGGGTTTTCTTCCTCGATGTTGGCAATGATCTTCGCCTGTTCTCGGTCTGTGAGGCAGCGGCTGGTCCCGCTGATAAAGATTCCGTTGGGTTGCCGTGTACTGACGGGAAGAGAGGACAGACGTGGTACACTTGGTTAAGTCTGCGATCAAATTTTTTTTATAGAGTTTGTCGAGGTCCTCCACACACGAGTAGAGCACAATCTTCTCTCCTCCTTGACCAGGGTCGATGGGTGTAATGCCGGGGCCATCTTTTGGGATCTTCAAGACGGCGCTTTTGCTGAAAGCGCCAAGGGGCGAGTCCTGACTTGTAATAGACGTTTATGGTACATTGTCCTTCTTAAACCCCCCTACAACGGGTCGTAGTGGCGATGGATGTCTTGTGACTTGTGTGTGTGTATATATATATATATTAATATGTGTCTGCAAAACTGTCGAATTCTATCATACGTTGCCTGTCATTATCTTTAATATGTATTCATGACGCCAGGACCCTTCTACACCCACTTGCTGCCCGCTGGCCTGCTGCCACCTCTCACTGTATCCCTTATTGGTGCTTCACACGCCAATAGTAACCACTTGATCCAATGTTCATACTGAGAGAGAGACAGAGAGAGACAGAGAGAGAGAGAGAGAGACATAGAGGCAAGGTGTAAGGCATACAGACTCCTCTATGCCTCCGTGTCTCTCTGTTCTCCCGAAATGCAGAAAAATTCAGCTAGAAAATTCTATGGCAAACATATCCCCGATTTCAGACATCATAAAAATCCCAGAGGGGAAGGGGGGTCGCTATACATTCTGAAATGTCTTAAACAGTGGCACTGGGGCCGACCCTGACTAAACCTTGACACTCTCACAACCTCCACGTGTCATCTTGTAACACTATCTAACTCTATCCCCCTAACCTCTGACCTCCTAAGACAGACAAACACACATTCTCTTTTACACACAAGAGAAGAAAAAATCCATCCAAATGTATATAGCCACATTATCCAAGTTATAAAGTCGAAAAAAAACGACAAACAAAATGTTCAAAATATAATTTTAATTAAATATACTTTTGTTACCATTTAAAACTTTTTAAATTTATTTTTCATTTGGATATTGTACGGTGTTTCCAGGAAGGGATATTTTCCCTTCACAGGTGGGAAAATATTCCTTTGGCGGTGTGATGGAGCTGACGAGGAGGAGCCTAGTCCTCTTAATTATTGAGTGGTTCGGTAATTAAGTTTCTGAGGAGTATATCATTAGTTCCTGCAACTGAGACCCTTCTTGCTCTCACACTGCTACTGTTGGTATTACTGTTAATACTTACTCATGAGTAAGGTGCCAGTTATCCATGAGTAAGGTGCCAGTTATCCATGAGTAAGGTGCCAGTTATCCATGAGTAAGGTGCCAGTTATCCCATGAGTAAGGTACCAGTCACCCATGAGTAAGGTACCAGTTACCCATGAGTAAGGTGCCAGTTATCCCATGAGTAAGGTACCAGTCACCCATGAGTAAGGTACCAGTTACCCATGAGTAAGGTGCCAGTCACCCATGAGTAAGGTACCAGTCACCCATGAGTAAGGTACCAGTTACCCATGAGTAAGGTACCAGTTACCCATGAGTAAGGTGCCAGTCACCCATGAGTAAGGTACCAGTCACCCATGAGTAAGGTACCAGTTACCCATGAGTAAGGTGCCAGTTATCCATGAGTAAGGTACCAGTCACCCTTGAGTAAGGTGCCAGTCACCCATGAGTAAGGTGCCAGTTATCCATGAGTAAGGTACCAGTCACCCATGAGTAAGGTGCCAGTCACCCATGAGTAAGGTACCAGTTACCCATGAGTAAGGTGCCAGTCACCCATGAGTAAGGTACCAGTCACCCATGAGTAAGGTACCAGTTACCCATGAGTAAGGTGCCAGTCACCCATGAGTAAGGTACCAGTCACCCATGAGTAAGGTACCAGTCACCCATGAATAAGGTGCCAGTCACCCATGAGTAAGGTACCAGTTACCCATGAGTAAGGTGCCAGTCACCCATGAGTAAGGTACCAGTTACCCATGAGTAAGGTGCCAGTCACCCATGAGTAAGGTACCAGTTACCCATGAGTAAGGTGCCAGTCACCCATGAGTAAGGTACCAGTCACCCATGAGTAAGGTACCAGTTACCCATGAGTAAGGTGCCAGTCACCCATGAGTAAGGTACCAGTTACCCATGAGTAAGGTACCAGTTACCCATGAGTAAGGTACCAGTCACCCATGAGTAAGGTACCAGTTACCCATGAGTAAGGTACCAGTTACCCATGAGTAAGGTACCAGTTACCCATGAGTAAGGTACCAGTCACCCATGAATAAGGTACCAGTCACCCATGAATAAGGTACCAGTTACCCATGAGTAAGGTACCAGTTACCCATGAGTAAGGTACCAGTTACCCATGAGTAAGGTGCCAGTCACCCATGAGTAAGGTACCAGTTACCCATGAGTAAGGTACCAGTTACCCATGAGTAAGGTGCCAGTCACCCATGAGTAAGGTACCAGTCACCCATGAGTAAGGTACCAGTCACCCATGAGTAAGGTACCAGTCACCATGAGTAAGGTACCAGTCACCCATGAGTAAGGTACCAGTCACCCATGAGTAAGGTACCAGTCACCCATGAGTAAGGTACCAGTCACCCATGAGTAAGGTACCAGTCACCCATGAGTAAGGTACCAGTCACCCATGAGTAAGGTGCCAGTCACCCATGAGTAAGGTGCCAGTTACCCATGAGTAAGGTACCAGTCACCCATGAGTAATGGGGTAGACTGCTGACCAAAATGAATGAATGAGGCTTCGGTGAATTCAGTCACCAGGGGATTCACTCGTGTAATATTATATATGAGTTCTTGGCTTCCTGCTCTTCTGTGGCTGTGGTCTGTCTGTCTGTCTCTCTGTCTCTGTCTGTCTGTCTGTCTCTCTCTCTCTCTCTCGCCTCTCTCTCTCTCTCTCTCTCTCTCTCTCTCTCTCTCTCTCTCTCTCTCTCTCTCTCTCTCTCTCTCTCTCTCTCTCTCTGTCTCTCTCTCTCTCTCTCTCTCTCTCTCTCTCTCTCTCTCTCTCTCTCTCTCTCTCTCTCTCTCTCTCTCTCTCTCTCTCTCTCTCTCTCTCTCTCTCTCTCTCTCTCTCTCTCTCACTCGAAAACCTGTCTTAGAGAGTCAGTAAAAAATTACTAACTCCAAGAGCTTTTAGCTCTTGGACCCCACCTTTCTAACCAATCTCTTTTTCCTCTATTATATCTACTACATATATATCTAACACACACACACACATATCCCTAGGAAGCAGCCCGTAGCAGCTGTCTAACTCCCAGGTACCTATTTACTGGTAGGTGAACAGACGCATCAGAGTGAAATAAACTCTGCCCATTAGTTCCTGCCTCCGCCGGGAATCGAACCCGGGTCATTAGGACTACGCCACCCGAGCGCTGGCCACTCAGCCACGAAGCCCCGCGGACCTCGTGTGTTTAACAAAATAGGATTTATATATCTATGAAACTATTCAATCACTTGTAAATAAGAGTTTTGAGAATGGGAGTCAAGAGTCAAGCGAGAGCTTTGAACCATTAGCTGAGCTAAGCTGGCCCATTACTGCCTAATTTGCATAATTAAAAATGCACGCTTGAAAACCTTCGTCCAATATTTGTTGCATTGATTTATTAATACAATAGTCAGGTGAACACAGGTCTCTGTATCTGTCTGTCTCTGTATCTGTCTCTCTCTGTCTCTGTCTCTGTCTCTGTCTGTCTCTGTCTCTGTCTGTCTGTCTCTCTCTCTCTCTCTCTCTCTCTCTCTCTCTCTTCT
>NW_025569263.1:0-10922 GCF_020424385.1 Procambarus clarkii | reverse complement strand
AAACTGGTCTCTGTCAAATTTCGGTCTTAAACTGGTCTCTGTCAAATTTCGGTCTTAAACTGGTCTCTCAAATTTCGGTCTTAAATAGGTATGACAGCAGTAAATGGATATAAAATTAAAGTTACTGCTAAGAGGTCTATTTTCCTTAACAAATCTTCTATGAACATATTCTCCAAAAATGGTCTCTGACTAATTTTGGTCATAAACTAAACTCTGAAGAAATTTCGGTCTTAAACGGATCTCTGACAAGTTACTGCCAATATGTCTATTTTCATTAACAAAACTTCTATGAACACATTCTCCAAAAATGGTCTCTGAAATATTTCGGTTTTAAACTGGTCTTTGAAAAAAATTTAATTTCTCCCATAAAAATCCTTCAAGAACACAGCCGAGACTTTAGCCTCTAATTTCTCCCATAAGAATCCTTTAACTGCACAACTGTGACGTGTGCCACCCCACAAGAATCTTTTATGACCACAGTGGTAATTTTCTGAAAACGAAAAATCACTACTAAGATGTCTATTTTCCGGGAACCAAATTAAAAATCACCGCTAAGCCTCACATTCCACTGCCTCCGTGTACTCTCCGTGAACTCTCCGTGTACTCTCCGTGTACTCTCCGTGTACTCTCCGTGTACTCTCCGTGTACTCTCCGTGTACTCTCCGTGTACTCATTCTCTCATTATAGAACTTTCGGGGAATCAATATGTAATCCGCTCTCAAGGCCTCATAATGTTTCACCAGATGAGGGACTGAGTGAGTCTCACCAAGTGAGGACTGTTTCTGTAAGCTATATTTCTCGTGCTCTCATTCATTAACACAGTGAGTACCATACAACACACAGAGTACCATACAACACAGAGTACCATACAACACAGAGTACCATACAACACAGAGTACCATACAACACATAGAGTACCATACAACACACAGAGTACCATACAACACATAGAGTACCATTCAACACACAGAGTACCATACAACACACAGAGTACCATACAACACACAGAGTACCATACAACACATAGAGTACCATTCAACACACAGAGTACCATTCAACACACAGAGTACCATACAACACATAGAGTACCATTCAACACACAGAGTACCATTCAACACACAGAGTACCATACAACACACAGAGTATCATTCAACACACAGAGTACCATACAACACACAGAGTACCATACAACACACAGAGTACCATACAACACATAGAGTATCATTCAACACACAGAGTACCATACAACACACAGTGTACCATACAACACAGAGAGTACCATACAACACACAGAGTATCTTATCTTGAGGTTATCTTGAGATGATTTCGGGGCTTTTTAGTGTCCCCGCGGCCCGGTCCTCAACCAGGCCTCCACCCCCAGGAAGCTGCCCGTGACAGCTGACTAACACCCAGGTACCTATTTTACTGCTAGGTAACAGGGGCATAGGGTGAAAGAAACTCTGCCCATTGTTTCTCGCCGGCACCTGGGATCGAACCAAGGACCACAGGATCAGAAGTCCAGCGTGCTGTCCGCTCGGCCGACCGGCTCCCAGAATATTACAGTCACTACAGATTTCTTCACCTATGTTGATTGCGCATTTTTTATAGACAATAAAGTGTTGTAATAAAATTTTTAGAAATTAATTTTATTAATAAATTACTTCTCATGGTAATATATTTTGCCTTACTCACAGTTCGTGTCTCTCTTATCTGTGGTATATTGACGTTACATCACTCACTGCTGTTGTCTCTGTGGTATATTGACGTTACATCACTCACTGCTGTTGTCTCTGTGGTATATTGACGTTACATCACTCCCTGCTGTTGTCTCTGTGGTATATTGACGTTACATCACTCACTGCTGTTGTCTCTGTGGTATATTGACGTTACATCACTCACTGCTGTCGTCTCTGTGGTATATTGACGTTACATCACTCACTGCTGTCGTCTCTGTGGTATATTGACGTTACGTCACTCACTGCTGTCGTCTCTGTGGTATATTGACGTTACGTCACTCACTGCTGTTGTCTCTGTGGTATATTGACGTTACATCACTCACTGCTGTTGTCTCTGTGGTATATTGACGTTACATCACTCACTGCTGTTGTCTCTGTGGTATATTGACGTTACATCACTCACTGCTGTCGTCTCTGTGGTATATTGACGTTACGTCACTCACTGCTGTTGTCTCTGTGGTATATTGACGTTACGTCACTCACTGCTGTGTCTCTGTGGTATATTGACGTTACGTCACTCAATGCTGTTGTCTCTGTGGTATATTGACGTTACGTCACTCACTGCTGTTGTCTCTGTGGTATATTGACGTTACGTCACTCACTGCTGTTGTCTCTGTGGTATATTGACGTTACGTCACTCACTGCTGTTGTCTCTGTGGTATATTGACGTTACATCACTCACTGCTGTTGTCTCTGTGGTATATTGACGTTACATCACTCACTGCTGTCGTCTCTGTGGTATATTGACGTTACGTCACTCACTGCTGTTGTCTCTGTGGTATATTGACGTTACGTCACTCACTGCTGTTGTCTCTGTGGTATATTGACGTTACGTCACTCAATGCTGTTGTCTCTGTGGTATATTGACGTTACGTCACTCACTGCTGTTGTCTCTGTGGTATATTGACGTTACGTCACTCACTGCTGTTGTCTCTGTGGTATATTGACGTTACGTCACTTACTGCTGTCGTCTCTGTGGTATATTGACGTTACATCACTCACTGTTGTTGTCTCTGTGGTATATTGACGTTACATCACTCACTGTTGTTGTCTCTGTGGTATATTGACGTTACGTCACTCACTGCTGTTGTCTCTGTGGTATATTGACGTTACGTCACTTACTGCTGTCGTCTCTGTGGTATATTGACGTTACATCACTCACTGTTGTTGTATCTGTGGTATATTGACGTTACATCACTCACTGTTGTTGTCTCTGTGGTATATTGACGTTACGTCACTTACTGCTGTCGTCTCTGTGGTATATTGACGTTACGTCACTTACTGCTGTCGTCTCTGTGGTATATTGACGTTACATCACTCACTGCTGTCGTCTCTGTGGTATATTGACGTTACATCACTCAATGCTGTTGTCTCTGTGGTATATTGACGTTACATCACTCACTGCTGTCGTCTCTGTGGTATATTGACGTTACATCACTCACTGCTGTTGGCTCTGTGGTATATTGACGTTACGTCACTCACTGCTGTCGTCTCTGTGGTATATTGACGTTACATCACTCACTGCTGTCGTCTCTGTGGTATATTGACGTTACATCACTCAATGCTGTTGTCTCTGTGGTATATTGACGTTACATCACTCACTGCTGTCGTCTCTGTGGTATATTGACGTTACATCACTCAATGCTGTTGTCTCTGTGGTATATTGACGTTACGTCACTCACTGCTGTCGTCTCTGTGGTATATTGACGTTACATCACTCAATGCTGTTGTCTCTGTGGTATATTGACGTTACGTCACTCACTGCTGTTGTCTCTGTGGTATATTGACGTTACATCACTCAATGCTGTTGTCTCTGTGGTATATTGACGTTACATCACTCACTGCTGTCGTCTCTGTGGTATATTGACGTTACGTCACTCACTGCTGTCGTCTCTGTGGTATATTGACGTTACGTCACTCACTGCTGTCGTCTCTGTGGTATATTGACGTTACGTCCTCACTGCTGTCGTCTCTGTGGTATATTGACGTTACGTCACTCACTGCTGTTGTCTCTGTGGTATATTGACGTTACATCACTCACTGCTGTCGTCTCTGTGGTATATTGACGTTACATCACTCACTGCTGTCGTCTCTGTGGTATATTGACGTTACATCACTCACTGCTATTGTCTCTGTGGTATATTGACGTTACTTCCCTCACTGCTGTTGTCTCTGTGTATATTGACGTTACGTCACTCACGACAGAAGACCCAGCCAGGAGTTTGATAGGAACAACATTGCAACCAATAATATAATAGAGAGAGCAGCTTCAGGTAAGCTTCAGGTAATTCCATCAGTCATTCCATCCGGTGGCTGATGGAATGGCTCCAGACTCTTAATCATGGGTGATTTCAACCAAGGAAAGATAGACTGGGAGAATGGGAACCCACATGGTGGTGCAGATACGTGGAGAGCTAAACTCTTGGAAGTGTCAACAAGGAACTTTCTGAGCCAACATGTCAGGGAACCCACAAGAATGAGAGGCAATGATGAACCAGCTAGACTCGACCTAATATTCACCGTTGAATGAGCCAGAAAAAGGGATGTTAAAGTTGAAGCCCCCACAGGAATGAGTGACCACAGTGTATTGACATTTGAGTATCTGGTGGAGGTGGGGATAACCTATCCAAGGATGGGATCGGAAGGGAAAAGACTGAATTACCAAAGAGGAAAATAAGATGAGATGAGGAACTTCCTAATGGGAACACCATGGGAAACAGAACTCAGAGAGAAGAATGTACAGGATATGATGGACAATGTCACCCAGAAATAAAAGGAAGCTTCAGATCGATTTATCCCGGTCCAAAAGGAGAAAAGCGAAAAACAACAGAGGAATCCATGGTTCAACCAGGAATGTAAGGTATCAAAGCAAGTGAGTAAAATAACATGGAGAAACTACGGGAATAACAGAACGCCAGAGAGCAGGGAGAGATACCATAGTGCCAGGAATGAGTACCTCAGAGTGAGGATAGAAGCAGAGAGACAGTATGAAAATGACATTGCGAGGAAAGCTAAGACCCAACCAAAGCTGCTCCACAGCCACATCAGGAGGAAAACAGCAGTAAAGGAACAAGTGATGATACTGAGAAAAGGGGGAGAATAAATACACAGAGAATAACAAGGAGGTGTGTGAAGAACTCAACGAGAGATTCCAGGAGGTCTTCACAATAGAACAAGCAGAAGACCCTGCGCTAAATGAGGAGGAGGCAAACCAAGCAACCTTGGAGGATTTTGACCTCACGAGTGATGAGGTCAAAAGGAATCTGTTGGAGCTGAATGTGACAAAGGCTGTTGGGCCTGACAGAATCTCACCATGGATACTAAAAGAAGGTGCAGAAGCATTAAGCGTGCCATTCGTTATGGTGTATAACAGGTCAATGGAAACAGGAGACCTACCGGAAAGCTGGAAGACAGCTAATGTTATTCCAATATACAAAAAGAGTGACAGGAAAGAGGCACTAAACTACAGGCCAGTTTCCCAAACTTGTATACCATGCAAGGTGATGGATAATATCGTGAGGAAAAGGCTCGTAGAGCATCTGGAGGGAAATAGCTTTGTAACACACAAACAGCATGGGTTCAGAGATAGTAAATCGTGCCTCACAGGGTTAGAAGAATTCTATGACCAAACAACAAAAATTAGGCAAGAAAGAGAAGGGTGGGCAGACTGCATTTTCTTGGACTGTCAGAAAGCTTTTGACACAATACCCCATAAAAGGCTGTTACGAAAGTTGGAGCAACAGGCAGGAGTAAAAGATAAGCTGCTCCAGTGGAAAAGGGAACTAAGCAACAGGAAACAGTGAGTAACTGAGACGGGGAAGACATCAGAGTGGCGAGATGTCACCAGCGGAGTCTCACAGGGCTCTGTACTTGGACCCATCCTGTTTCTTATATATGTAAACGATCTTCCAGAGGGTATAGACTCATTCCTCTTAATGTTTGCTGGTGATGCCAAAATTATGAGAAGAATCAAGACCGACGATGATAGACAGAGACTACAGGACGACCTGGACAGCCTGGAGGAGTGGTCTAGAAAATGGCTACTAAACCTCAACTCAGGAAAGTGCAAAATAATGACATTAGGCGAAGGGAGCAGAAGGCTGAACACAATGTACCATCTGGGAGTTGAAATCCTACAAGAGTCAAATAGAGAGAAGGATCTGGGGGTTGATATCACACCGAACCTGTCCCCAGAAGTCCACATCAAAAGGATATCCACAGCGGCATATGTTAGACTGGCCAACGTAAGAACTGCCTCTAGAAACTTATGTAAGGAATCGTTCAGGACCCTGTATACCACTTATGTCAGACCAATTATGGAATATGCAGCTCCATCTTGGAGTCCATACGTAGTTAAACACAAGACAAAGTTAGAGAAGATTCAGCGGTATACCACGTGACTCGTCCCGGAACTAAGAGGTATGAGTTACGAGGAAAACCTAAATGAGCTAAAACTCACGTCCCTGGAAGACAGGAGAGTAAGGGGAGACATGATAACCACCTACAAATTCTCTGGAGAATTGATAGGGTGGACAAAGACAAACTCTTAGCACAGACGCAACACGAACAAGGGGACACGGGTGGAAGCTGAGTACCCAAATGAGCCAACAGGACGTTAGAAACAACTTTTTCAGTGTTAGAGTAGTTAACAGGTGGAATGCATTAGGCAGTGATGTGGTGGAGGCTGACTCCATACAGTTTCAAACGTAGATATGATAGAGCCCAGTAAGCTCTGGAATCTGTACACCAGTTGATTAACAGTGTAGATGCGGGACCAAAGAATCAAAGCTCAATCCTCACACGCACAACTAGGTGTGTACTTCTGTTGTCTGTGTGGTATATTGACGTTACGTCACTCACTGCTGTTGTCTGTATGGTATATTGACGACTAAGTATCTGAGGCGGCCTACCGTACCTGATCAACACCGTCCACTTTAGAGAAGAACCACAACACTGTTATTAACTAGACACCTCTCTTATCCTCCTGTCATTTACAGCAAGATATAGTCTTGTAAGAGTGTGTATCCTACTGTACACGTGAGGTGGTTAAGAGAAGTGGCTAGTCAACCTGTCCTCCTACCAAGAACGTCGCTTTTCGCTCGTATGCGCTACATAAAATGACCTACTGTCCCGTTTTCTGTTTTGGGTCTTCTGGTAGGTTAAGAGAGGACACTTTAATTTGGCCGTTTTCTATACGTTGAGAGACCTTAGGCGGACGGGCTGCTTACACTGAGTATATCCTGTCAACATTTTGGACGCTATTCTGACGCTCCACAACAGAACCTGAGTTTTGTGTTGCCTTCTATATTCCATGTTCCAATTTTTGACAAAATGGGAATAAATTTATTGTTTGCTTCTTTTAAAGTCATGATACTGCAGGAAGATCAAAAAGGAAACACAGTTTGTCCAGTTAAAGTTTAATGCTTCAGTTATCTTGACTCTTTCGCTGACACAATTTTTTTTTATCTTTACAGCTCACAATAATGTATTTAAATTATTTATAACAAAAATGTATATACCTTTCTTTACCAAAAAAGTATATTTCTGATTGAATACGTTTCGTTGTAGAGTAGCGAGCATATTAAATATATAAAACTAGAATATTTCACTATTATCAAACACATATATAATACGCTGGACATACTTTGAGAGCAATTAAAATCTTCAGGAACAAATCCACAAGGGCCGTGACGAGGATTCGAACCTGCGTCCGGGAGCATCCCAGACACTGCCTTAATCGACTGAGCTACGACAGGGTTAAAAGGGTTGAAACCGAAGTTGTACTGAACTTACTGGATCCCGTAGCCTCTTCGAGGCACAAACCAGGCTTTTACACAACCCCCCCCTTCCCCTGCACCCGAGCTATGTCAATAGGACGCAGGTTCGAATCCTCGTCACGGCCCTTGTGGATTTGTTCATTTGATGCATCATGTTAGTGTGATCTCTGTGTGTGATAACATCCTCAGTCCACGCGAAGATTTGCACACTTCTCTTACCTTGCAACTTCCGGTCTGAGATATTGCTGAAATGTGCAAGAGAAATGCCACATGTTGCCTCTGTTGTGCTTGTTCCTCTCCTCAACGTCACGAGTCACCTTTGTGATCATTTGGGAGAGTACACAGTGGGAGTGACCTGTGTATGTGTCCTCGGACACCCGGTAACGCTCCTGGTGTATGCCTGTGTCTGCTGGTGTTAACACAGTAACTCTCCTGGTGTATGTCTGTGTCTGCTGGTGTTAACACAGTAACTCTCCTGGTGTATGTCTGTGTCTGCTGGTGATAACACAGTAACTCTCCTGGTGTATGCCTGTGTCTGCTGGTGTTAACACAGTAACGCCCCTGGTGTATGTCTGTGTCTGCTGGTGTTAACACAGTAACTCTCCTGGTGTATGTCTGTGTCTGCTGGTGTTAACACAGTAACGCCCCTAGTGTATGTCTGTGTCTGCTGGTGATAACACAGTAACTCTCCTGATGTATGTCTGTGTCTGCTGGTGTTAACACAGTAACTCTCCTGGTGTATGTCTGTGTCTGCTGGTGTTAACACAGTAACTCTCCTGGTGTATGTCTGTGTTGCTGGTGATAACACAGTAACTCTCCTGGTGTATGCCTGGTCTGCTGGTGTTAACACAGTAACGCCCCTGGTGTATGTCTGTGTCTGCTGGTGTTAACACAGTAACTCTCCTGGTGTATGTCTGTGTCTGCTGGTGTTAACACAGACTAACTCTCCTGGTGTATGCCTGTGTCTGCTGGTGTTAACACAGAGTAACGCCCCTGGTGTATGTCTGTGTCTGTGTCTGCTGGTGTTAACACAGTAACTCTCCTGGTGTATGTCTGTGTCTGCTGGTGTTAACGCAGTAACTCTCCAGGTGTATGCCTGCGTCTGCTGGTGTTAACACAGTAACTCTCCTGGTGTATGTCTGTGTCTGCTGGTGTTAACACAGACTAACTCTCCTGGTGTATGCCTGTGTCTGCTGGTGTTAACACAGAGTAACGCCCCTGGTGTATGTCTGTGTCTGTGTCTGCTGGTGTTAACACAGTAACTCTCCTGGTGTATGTCTGTGTTGCTGGTGTTAACGCAGTAACTCTCCAGGTGTATGCCTGCGTCTGCTGGTGTTTAACACAGTAACTCCCCTGGTGTATGTCTGTGTCTGCTGGTGTTAACACAGTAACTCCCCTGGTGTATATCTGTGTCTGCTGGTGTTAACGCAGTAACTCTCCAGGTGTATATCTGTGTCTGCTGGTGTTAACACAGTAACTCTCCTGGTGTATATCTGTGTCTGCTGGTGTTAACACAGTAACTCTCCTGGTGTATATCTGTGTCTGCTGGTGTTAACACAGTAACTCTCCTGGTGTATATTTGTGTCTGCTGGTGTTAACACAGTAACTCTCCTGGTGTATATCTGTGTCTGCTGGTGTTAACACAGTAACTCTCCTGGTGTATATCTGTGTCTGCTGGTGTTAACACAGTAACTCTCCTGGTGTATGCCTGTGTCTGCTGGTGTTAACACAGTAACTCTCCTGGTGTATATCTGTGTCTGCTGGTGTTAACACAGTAACTCTCCTGGTGTATATCTGTGTCTGCTGGTGTTAACACAGTAACTCTCCTGGTGTATATCTGTGTCTGCTGGTGTTAACACAGAGTAACTCTCCTGGTGTATGCCTGTGTCTGCTGGTGTTAACACAGAGTAACTCTCCTGGTGTATGTCTGTGTCTGCTGGTGTTAACACAGAGTAACGCCCCTGGTGTATGCCTGTGTCTGCTGGTGTTAACACAGTAACTCTCCTGGTGTATGTCTGTGTCTGCTGGTGTTCACGAATACAACAATGTTCACAGACTCCACATATGTGGTGTCTGTGAGTGTCTGTTGGAGTTCAACAACACCCCAGCAACATCTGCGGTGTGTGCCAGCAGGAGAAGCTTCCTCACACATAACAGTGTAAGCTGCGTCTCAGTGTGGCTGTGTCTTCACTCTCTCTCAAGCAAAAGACGGATTTGTTATCTCAGAAAAAATGAAGCTGCAATTCCATGTGTCCTTAGATGCTCCGTTGATTTCATCATAGTTTATACAACAAATCAGCCTCAGATGCAATAATATATGGATAGCAATTCCGCATCCGGCAGAGGCCGCTTGTGTTGCAGGAATTGCAGCAATTCATGTAACATTGTCTGAAACATTGTTGTTGTTGAAACAATAAGCCAAAAATTGACTTATTATTTCAAAAAATGAATTGCAACATATCCTGTAGCGGTCGATATAAAACATTCGACTTTTTGTATTTGTAATTAAGTAATACGTTTGGTGCATTCTTTTAATGTAACCGGCCGGTGATTGATCCAGAATTGGGCTGTCGTTCAATATGCAATAACTAGCGGTAGCTGACTGTCAATTGACAAAACATCGAGTTACCATTAAACTTGCTGACCAGCATCAGGCTGACTGGTCTGTAAACATGCTGGCCGGATCAGGCTGCGGGTCTGTAAACTGCTGGCCACATCAGGCTGCTGGTCTGTAAACATGCTGGCCAACATCAGGCTGCTGGTCAGTAAACATGCTGGCCAGGATCAGGCTGCTGGTCAGTAAACATGCTGGCCAACATCAGGCTGCTGGTCAGTAAACATGCTGGCCAACATCAGGCCTGCTGGTCTGTAAACATGCTGGCCAGGATCAGGCTGCTGGTCAGTAACATGCTGGCCAACATAGGGCTGCTGGTCAGTAAACATGCTGGCCAACATCAGGCTGCTGGTCAGTAAACATACTGGCCAACATCAGGCTGCTGGTCAGTAAACATGCTGGCCAACATCAGGCTGCTGGTCAGTAAACATGCTGGCCAGGATCAGGCTGCTGGTCAGTAAACATGCTGGCCAACATCAGGCTGCTGGTCAGTAAACATGCTGGCCACATCAGCTGCTGGTCAGTAAAACATGCTGGCCAACATCAGGCTGCTAGTGATTCAGTAAATCAAAAAAATGCAGAAAAAATCATGCATGAGCACCGAAAAAACGCGTGTTGTGTAGTGGATAGCACCCTCGCTGATTCACCTTGATGAAAAGCTATGCCCAAGATTACCATCAAAGTGCCATCGGGGTTGTGGTTCAAATAGCCTCGGCTATCACCACTTTTTGTACGGTGTGTGCTCCTGGCGGTCCGGGAGCACATTGCAACTATATATGAACAACATATATATAT
>NW_025569260.1:0-31711 GCF_020424385.1 Procambarus clarkii | reverse complement strand
AGTGTCCCCGCGGCCCGGTCCTCGACGAGGCCTCCACCCCCAGGAAGCAGCCCGTGACAGCTGACTAACTCCCAGGTACCTATTTACTGCTAGGTAAAAGGGGCATTCAGGGTGAAAGAAACTTTGCCCATTTGTTTCTGCCTCGTGCGGGAATCGAACCCGCGCCACAGAATTACGAGTCCTGCGCGCTATCCACCAGGCTACGAGGCCCCCCCAGGTTGACAGGTTCACTTTTGGGAAGACTGTCAAAGGGGCCTGTCAAAAGGACCTGGCCAAAAAGGCTGGCAAAAGAAAGCTGTGTTTACTCAAAGCCTCATTCATGGCGGCTTTGTTTACAAACAAAGTTACTCGAATCCCTTACGTTTCTGGTTAGGAAAACGAAAACAGTTGTATTCTTTACGCATATTTGCGCCGCGAAATATTCGTGCATTTCGTGCTGCTTCCCAACAAAAACAGTTTTGTTTTTTGCGTCCATTGCGTCAGCCAGTCGGTAGAGCAAAGGTCTAGCTTCTTGCAAGGTCGCCGTTCGATTCCTCATGATCTAAGGGGTTTGGCCAAACCCCCCCTCTCAGCTCCTTGGCCACATACTTACTCCTCCTTGGCCTCATACTCCTCCTTGGCCACATACTCACTCCTTGGCCACATACTCACTCCTTGGCCTCATACTCACTCCTCCTTGGCCTCATACTCCTCCTTGGCCACATACTCACTCCTTGGCCACATACTCACTCCTCCTTGGCCACATACTCACTCCTCCTTGGCCACATACTCACTCCTCCTTGGCCACATACTCACTCCTCCTTGGCCACATACTCACTCCTCCTTGGCCACATACTCACTCCTCCTTAGCCACATACTCACTCCTCCATGGCCTCATACTCACTCCTTGGCCTCATACTCACTAATTGGCCACATACTCACTCCTCCTTGGCCTCATACTCACTCCTCCTTGGCCTCATACTCACGCCTCCTTGGCCTCATACTCATTCCTTGGCCACATACTCACTTCTCCTTGGCCTCATACTCACTCCTTGGCCTCATACTCACTCCTTGGCCTCATACTCACTCCTCCTTGGCCACATACTCCCTCCTCCTTGGCCACATACTCCTCCTTGGCCACATACTCCTTGGCCACATACTCACTCCTCCTTGGCCACATACTCCTCCTTGGCCTCATACTCCTTGGCCACATACTCACTCCTCCTTGGCCACATACTCACGCCTCCTTGGCCTCATACTCCTTGGCCACATACTCATCCTTGGCCACATACTCACTCCACCTTGGCCTCATACTCACTCCACCTTGGCCACATACTCACTCCTCCTTGGCCACATACTCACTCCTCCTTGGCCACATACTCACTCCTCCTTGGCCTCATACTCACTCCTCCTTGGCCTCATACTCACTCCTCCTTGGCCTCATACTCATTCCTTGGCCACATACTCCTCCTTGGCCTCATACTCACTCCTCCTTGGCCTCATACTCACGCCTCCTTGGCCTCATACTCATTCCTTGGCCACATACTCACTCCTCCTTGGCCACATACTCCTCCTTGGCCTCATACTCACTCCTTGGCCACATACTCACTCCTCCTTGGCCACATACTCCTCCTTGGCCTCATACTCCTTGGCCTCATACTCCTTGGCCTCATACTCACTCCTTGGCCTCATACTCACTCCTCCAGTGGACAGGGCTAGGAGGGACGGGCAGGCTAGCCTCCGGCCGACGGAATACCAATGGGATAGATTTTTTTGCTCCATGCGAAGGTCACATAGACGAGGAGGAAGAGAAAGAGGAAGGAATACGAAATATGGAAGAGGGAACAAGAAGAATGAGAATATTTAGTGTGGAGGAGGAGGAGGAGGAGGGATAAGCAATTTGGAAGGAGAGACACAGAGAGAAGGGATAGAACAAGGGATGGAACAGAAAATAGAGAGAGGGAGACAGAGACTATGCAAGGAGTAAAAGACACTAAAGAGAGGTTTCAAGAAAGTGTAAAGAGGAAATGGAACAGAAGAAAGGAGCAGAGGAGGAAGAGAGCCCATGTAACATAAACACACATACGCACACACAAACACACACACACACACACACACACACACACACACACACACACACACACAACCATGGGAAGATAGATTGGAAGAACAGAGACCCGCATGGAGGACCAGAAACATGGAGAGCTAAGCTGCTGGACGTGGCAACAAGAAACTTTCTAAGCCAGCATACCAAAGAGCCAACAAGAATGAGAGGAGAAGATGAACAGCAATGCTTGATTTGATATTTACCCTAAATGAATGGGATATAAGGGAAGTTAAGATGGAAGCGCCCTTGGGAATGAGTGACCACAGTGTATTGAACTTTGAGTACCTGGTAGAGATAGGACTTATCTCCCCCCAAAAAGAACTAGGAATCAAAAGGCTGGCATACCGAAAGGGGAATTATGAACAGATGAGAAGTTTCCTAAGTGAAATACCTTGGGACACAGACCTCAGAGACAAGTCTGTACAGGGTATGATGGACTATGTTACCCAAAAGTGTCAGGAGGCAGTAAACAGGTTCATCCCGGCCCAAAGGGAAAAATCCGAGAAGCAACAAAAGAATCCATGGTATAATAGGGCATGTATGGAAGCGAAGAAACTGAACAAAAAGGCGTGGAGGAACTTCCGGAATAACAGAACACCAGAAAGCAGGGAGAGATACCAGAGAACCAGGAATGAGTACGTCAGGGTGAGAAGAGAAGCAGAGAAAAATTTTGAAAATGATATAGCAAACAAAGCCAAGACCGAACCAAAGCTACTCCACAGTCACATCAGAAGGAAAACAACAGTGAAAGAACAGGTATTGAAACTTAGAACAGGCGAGGACAGGTATACAGAGAATGACAGAGAGGTGTGTGAGGAACTCAACAAGAGGTTCCAGGAGGTCTTCACAATAGAACAGGGTGAGGTCACTGTGCTAGGAGAAAGGGAGGTAAACCAGGCGGCCTTGGAGGAGTTCGAAATTACGAGAGAGGAGGTCAAGAGACACCTGCTGGATCTGGATGTTAGAAAGGCGGTTGGTCCAGATGGGATCTCACCATGGGTACTGAAAGAGTGTGCAGAGGCACTTTGCTTGCCACTCTCCATAGTGTATAGTAAATCACTAGAGACGGGAGACCTACCAGAAATATGGAAGACGGCGAATGTGGTCCCAATATACAAAAAGGGCGACTGACAAGAGGCACTGAACTACAGGCCAGTGTCCTTGACTTGTATACCATGCAAGGTGATGGAGAAGATCGTGAGAAAAAACCTGGTAACACATCTGGAGAGAAGGGACTTCGTGACAAATCGCCAACATGGATTCAGGGAGGGTAAATCTTGCCTTACAGGCTTGATAGAATTCTACGATCAGGTGACACAGATTAAGCAAGAAAGAGAGGGCTGGGCGGACTGCATTTTCTTGGATTGTCGGAAAGCCTTTGACACAGTACCGCATAAGAGGCTGGTACATAAGCTGGAGAGACAGGCAGGTGTAGCTGGTAAGGTGCTCCAGTGGATAAGGGAGTATCTAAGCAATAGGAAGCAGAGAGTTACGGTGAGGGGTGAGACCTCCGATTGGCGTGAAGTCACCAGTGGAGTCCCACAGGGCTCTGTACTCGGTCCTATCTTGTTTCTGATATATGTAAATGATCTCCCGGAGGGTATCGATTCATTTCTCTCAATGTTTGCGGACGATGCTAAAATTATGAGAAGGATTAAAACAGAAGAGGACTGTTTGAGGCTTCAAGAAGACCTAGACAAGCTGAAGGAATGGTCGAACAAATGGTTGTTAGAGTTTAACCCAACCAAATGTAATGTAATGAAGATAGGTGTAGGGAGCAGGAGGCCAGATACAAGGTATCATCTGGGAGAGGAAATTCTTCAGGAGTCAGAGAAGGAAAAAGACTTGGGGGTTGATATCACGCCAGACCTGTCTCCTGCAGCACATATCAAGCGGATAACATCAGCGGCATATGCCAGGCTGGCCAACATACGAACGGCATTCAGAAACTTGTGTAAAGAATCATTCAGAACTTTGTATACCACATATGTCAGGCCAATCCTGGAGTATGCAGCCCCAGCATGGAGTCCATATCTAGTCAAGGATAAGACTAAACTGGAAAAGGTTCAAAGGTTTGCCACCAGACTAGTACCGAGCTGAGAGGTATGAGCTACGAGGAGAGACTACGGGAATTAAACCTCACTTCGCTGGAAGACAGAAGAGTTAGGGGGGACATGATCACCACATTCAAGATTCTGAAGGGGATTGATAGGGTAGATAAAGACAGTCTATTTAACACAAGGGGAACACGCACAAGGGGACACAGGTGGAAACTGAGTGCCCAAATGAGCCACAGAGATATTAGAAAGAACTTTTTTAGTGTCAGAGTGGTTGACAAATGGAATGCACTAGGAAGTGATGTGGTGGAGGCTGACTCCATACACAGTTTCAAGTGTAGATATGACAGAGCCCGATAGGCTCATGAATCTGTACACCTGTTGATTGACGGTTGAGAGGCGGGACCAAAGAGCCAGAGCTCAACCCCCGCAAACACAACTAGGTGAGTACAACTAGGTGAGTACACACACACACACACACTCACACACACACACACACACACACACACACACACACACACACACACACACACACACACACACACACACACACACTCACACACACACACACACACACACACACACACACACACACACACACACACACACACACACACACACACACACACACACACACTCACACGCACACACACACACACACACACAAACACTCACACACACACACACACTCACACACACACACACACTCCTCCAGGAATTCCTGTTGTATCTGTCTGAAATCTGCTCTTAAAATCCTCCTAACAGCACCTAGTTAAAATTGCAAGCGTTCTTGTCATTGCAGAACCTCCCAGGACTCAACAAGCAAACCTCATCTTACAACAACCCATTTTCTTGCAATCATTCTCGGTTCTTTATCAATCTAACTGGTTTTTGGTGGCTTTAGTGAAGAGGGTTTTAGGCGGCGCTGAGGTCATACACCCACCCACAGACTACACCCATAGACACCCACCCACCCACAGACACCACACCCACAGACACCACACCCACAGACACCACACCCACAGACACCACACCCACAGACACCCATCCACAGACACCCACCCACACACACCTACCCACATACACCTACCCACAGACACCCACCCACAGACACCCACCCACAGACACCTACCCACATACACCTACCCAGAGACATCACCCACAGACACCCACCCACAGACACCCATCCACAGACACCCACCCAGAGACATCACCCACAGACACCCACCCACAGACACCCACCCACAGACACCCACCCACACACACTCACCCACAAACACCCACCCACAGACACCCACCCACAGACACCCACCCACAGACACCCACCCACACACACTCACCCACAAACACTCACCCACAGACACCCACCCACAGACACCCACCCACAGACACCCACCCACAAACACTCACCCACAGACACCCACCCACAGACACTCACCCACAAACACCCACCCACAGACACCCACCCACAGACACCCACCCACACACACTCACCCACAAACACTCACCCACAGACACCCACCCACAGACACTCACCCACAGACACCCACCCACAGACACCCACCCACAGACACCCACCCACACACACTCACCCACAGACACCACCCACAGACACCACACCCACAGACACCCACCCACAGACACCCACCCACAGACACCACCCACAGACACCCACCCACACACACTCACCCACAGACACCCACCCACAGACACCCACCCACAGACACCCACCCACAGACACCCACCCACAGACACCCACCCACAGACACCCACCCACAGACACCCACCCACAGACACCCACCCACAGACACCACCCACAGACTCCGCCCATAAGCAGGACAAAGGGCCACCCAGTTCCACTAAAAGTAGGCGAACGTAGACATAATCAAAATATCCTATCACACAGAACCTATCGCACAGAACCTATCACACAGAACCTATCACACAGAACCTATCGCACAGAACCTATCACACAGAACCTATCGCACAGAACCTATCACACAGAACCTATCACACAGAACCTATCGCACAGAACCTATCACACAGAACCTATCACACAGAACCTATCACACAGAACCTATCACACAGAACCTATCGCACAGAACCTATCACACAGAACCTATCACACAGAACCTATCGCACAGAACCTATCACACAGAACCTATCACACAGAACCTATCACACAGAACCTATCACACAGAACCTATCGCACAGAACCTATCACACAGAACCTATCACACAGAACCTATCGCACAGAACCTATCGCACAGAACCTATCGCACAGAACCTATCGCACAGAACCTATCGCACAGAACCTATCGCACAGAACCTATCGCACAGAACCTATCGCACAGAACCTATCGCACAGAACCTATCGCACAGAACCTATCACACAGAACCTATCGCACAGAACCTATCGCACAGAACCTATCGCACAGAACCTATCGCACAGAACCTATCACACAGAACCTATCGCACAGAACCTATCGCACAGAACCTATCACACAGAACCTATCGCACAGAACCTATCACACAGAACCTATCGCACAGAACCTATCACACAGAACCTATCGCACAGAACCTATCGCACAGAACCTATCACACAGAACCTATCGCACAGAACCTATCGCACAGAACCTATCGCACAGAACCTATCGCACAGAACCTATCGCACAGAACCTATCGCACAGAACCTATCGCACAGAACCTATCGCACAGAACCTATCACACAGAACCTATCGCACAGAACCTATCACACAGAACCTATCGCACAGAACCTATCACACAGAACCTATCGCACAGAACCTATCGCACAGAACCTATCGCACAGAACCTATCGCACAGAACCTATCGCACAGAACCTATCACACAGAACCTATCGCACAGAACCTATCACACAGAACCTATCGCACAGAACCTATCGCACAGAACCTATCACACAGAACCTATCGCACAGAACCTATCGCACAGAACCTATCGCACAGAACCTATCACACAGAACCTATCGCACAGAACCTATCGCACAGAACCTATCGCACAGAACCTATCGAACAGAACCTATCGAACAGAACCTATCACACAGAACCTATCGCACAGAACCTATCGCACAGAACCTATCGCACAGAACCTATCGCACAGAACCTATCACACAGAACCTCTCACACAGAACCTCTCACACAGAACCTATCACACAGAACCTATCACACAGAACCTATCACAAAAAAAAACAAAATCGCAATTGAGAAGCAGGCAGCCTTCTTAGAGGACGGGTGGGACCTGTCTCCTTACTGAGACTGACAAGCAAAGAAGCAAAAGGTACTAATGATTCTCTTAGCTGTCGGGGCGTCTCAGTCTGGCCCAGTGTTCAATATCTCAGATGGTCACTTAGATCGGTCAAGTCTTCTCGCCACAGCAAGAAAACAAGAGCACCATTATATTACAACACTGAAGATTTTCATACAAAAACCGAAGCCATCTGGGTCGCTGAGGAGACCAACTGGGGGAAGCATCAATGTCCTTGAGTCTGTTTTTTTGTGTGTTTTTTTTTGGCTGGGAGGTTGAGGCTGAAATGCCCTGAGGGCATCGTTCAGTGTCAACCACTCTTGCTGGCTTGGGGGCTTGTTTGGGGTGGCTAATCGTTGTAGCAGCCAATCCTGTCCATCCACAAGTGATGAATGGTTGTCTGTCTGTAACCAGGCCCCGAGGAGGAGGAGGAGGAGGAGGAGGCGGTAGAAGGAAGAGAAGGAAGAGGCAAGAAAGGGAAGGTGGTGTTGAGAGCGAGAGTAAACGCCCCACTCTCACCCCCTTCTATTCCGTGTCAATTGCTCGATACGTTTCCAAATACTTTCACATATTGACTCACAGCACACTCCAGTCACCGGGGGAAAGGCCACGTTGGAGACCAGGTAGACAACAGCTCGATAACCAGGAGAGCACAAGCGGCCTCGCCCCGAAGATGCCGCGACACGCGTCTATATCGACGGTAGAAAAACAAGCGAAGATCCCCGGGCAGACGCCATCGCGCGCAGTTCCTGCTTCTTGCTTGCTCCCTGTGCGGCCACGCCCTGCGCGCCTTCGCGACAACACCCAATCTTCATTGCCTTCTATATATAGATTCTCTTCCGGGACTCCTCCAGCTAGCTGTGCCCTCCTGCCGTGGGCGGCGCCGGCGGACGAGTCACACACACAAGTCTACCAATGGTACCTAATTCTGTCCCCCCTTTGTTGACATGTGGGAGTTGAGAGTTTAGTCACCAGATGGTGCTGGCGGGGGCTCTTGAACACCCCCTTCCTTGCATCACCAACATAACCTCTATATCACGGTGTTTTTAGGGTCATATTCCTATCCTGATCCGGCAAAAAAGAGTGGGTAAATGACGTGGCCGGGTCTCTTTGACTCCCACTTCGCCTGCCCCGGCGCCTCCTGCCCTTATGGGAGGGCAGGAGGCAACATGGCGCCACACAGCCCGCCGTCAACGCCCCCTGCAGGTATATATCTCTCCACCCACGCCTATCGCAGCAGGAGAAAACTCCTACGAAGCATCGCCATCCGGTTTCTCTTGATATGGAGACCCACATGTTATCAGCCGTGAACAAACCGTGAACACTAATCAGTCGTGAACATAATTGACTTGAAAATGGTCCAGGACGGACCGAAACGTCGTCGTCCCTTCACTTTCTAGTGTGTGGTCTGGTCAACAAATAACAAGGGCATACACGCTAATAAGCAATTTGTATTACATTTAACTTCAATATAGTGGTGAAACAAAAAATTAAAACACGGAAAAATGGCATTGAAATGCGTCCAATTACGTTAGAAAACGTCAAAGTACGTTAGAAAACGTCAAAGCACGTTAGAAAACGTCAAAGCACGTTAGAAAACGTCAAAGCCCGTTAGAAAACGTCAAAGCCCGTTAGGAAACGTCAAAGCACGTTAGAAAACGTCAAAGCACGTTAGAAAACGTCAAAGCACGTTAGAAAACGTCAAAGCACGTTAGAAAACGTCAAAGCACGTTAGAAAACGTCAAAGCACGTTAGAAAACGTCAAAGCACGTTAGAAAACGTCAAAGCACGTTAGAAAACGTCAAAGCACGTTAGAAAACGTCAAAGCACGTTAGAAAACGTCAAAGCCCGTTAGAAAACGTCAAAGCACGTTAGAAAACGTCAAAGCACGTTAGAAAACGTCAAAGCACGTTAGGAAACGTCAAAACACGTTAGAAAACATTAAAAAACATTTTACATCACGAAAACCTTACGTTCGAATACGTTAAAACGCATTAAAAAGGTCTGCCATGGACATTAAATTACTGTTTATATTTAAAAGCATGAAGGAACCCTCAAGTCCTTTTACGTGTCTCAAGAAACATAACAGACGCTGCATCACTGAGTTGTTTCAAGCGCAGGTCAGACATACGAGTTTGTATGGATATAAATAGGAGCTGCCTCGTAGGGGGTCAATAGGGTCTGACGGTGGCATGAGCACGCTAACATAATGCCAATCACAACAGTTTTCTTGATATTAACAGTATTACGCAAAGTTATAAGCTTAGACATTAAGGAGATTTGATCAGAATGGCTGGATCCTAGGAGCTAATTTTGTTTACTAGGAGCCTAGCACCTCAATCGTTAACCGGTTTGGACGCCTCTGAACCCCCTCCCCCCCCCCCTCACTAAAAACTAGCAGTAACAGCTCAACTAGGTCAAGAACTTGCTTGACACCTGTTGACATCTTAACTTACAAGTTTCTAGGACAGGATAAACCCCATTTGAGTGCTTTGAAAGTCTTGGCAACTTTGCAAGATCAATATCTAAACGACTTTGGGGGGTTTGAGGTACTCAACTTGAGTACTTGAGGTACTTGAGGTACTTTTGGGGGCATAAACACATCTGTGGGCTTGGGCGCATGTGTGGGGTGTGTGTATAGGTCTAAGTACAGGTTTGGGTGCAGATGTTTAAGTATTAACAGAGACGGCACACCACTGCTACCCTACCCACACCATCTTCATCCTATCCACACCAACCCCATCCTACCCACACCAACCCCATCCTACCCACACCATCCCCATCCTACCCACACCATCCCCATCCTACCCACACCATCCCCATCCTACCCACACCATCCCCATCCTACCCACACCATCCCCATGCTACCCACACTATCCCCATCCTACCCACACCATCCCCATCCTACCCACACCATCCCCATCCGACCCACACCATCCCCATCCTACCCACACCAACCCCATCCTACCCACACCCAGATTTGCCTGCCGCCAACAACTTACTCTACACAAACATTTCTGTCAAACCTTTATCCAACACGGCGCTTCTAGAGACCTGTGCCCAAACAACTCCCACAGTCCATCTGTTTGCAACCCCTACAGTCCATCTGTTTGCAACCCCCACAGCCCATCTGTTTGCAACCCCTACAGTCCATCTGTTTGCAACCCCCACAGTCCATCTGTTTGCAACCCCCACAGTCCATCTGTTTGCAACCCCCCACAGTCCATCTGTTTGCAACCCCCACAGCCCATCTGTTTGCAACCCCTACAGTCCATCTGTTTGCAACCCCCACAGTCCATCTGTTTGCAACCCCCACAGTCCATCTGTTTGCAACCCCCACAGTCCATCTGTTTGCAACCCCCACAGTCCATCTGTTTGCAACCCCCCACAGTCCATCTGTTTGCAACCCCCACACAGCCCATCTGTTTGCAACCCCCACAGTCCATCTGTTTGCAACCCCCACAGTCCATCTGTTTGCAACCCCCACAGCCCATCTGTTTGCAACCTCCCACAGTCCATCTGTTTGCAACTCCCACAGTCCATCTGTTTGCAACCCCCACAGTCCATCTGTTTGCAACCCCCACAGTCCATCTGTTTGCAACCCCCACAGCCCATCTGTTTGCAACCCCCACAGTCCATCTGTTTGCAACCCCCACAGCCCATCTGTTTGCAACCCCCACAGTCCATCTGTTTGCAACCCCCACAGTCCATCTGTTTGCACCTCCCACAGCCCATTTGTTTGCAACCCCCACAGCCCATCTGTTTGCAACCCCCACAGCCCATCTGTTTGCAACTCCCACAGTCCATCTGTTTGCAACCCCCACAGTCCATCTGTTTGCACCTCCCACAGCCCTTCTGTTTGCAACTCCCACAGTCCATCTGTTTGCAACCTCCACAGTCCATCTGTTTGCAACCCCCACAGTCCATCTGTTTGCAACTCCCACAGTCCATCTGTTTGCAACTCCCACAGCCCATCTGTTTGCAAGAGCTGATGCCACAATGCAAGGAACGTAACAATTGTTCTACTAACGTTCACTAACTCTATTAAAACGTTTACTAACGTTTCTAACGTTGTACGAAACGTTTACCTAAACGTCCCCAACATTGTAAAAAAAAAGATACCCCAACATTCTTACAACCTTCCGAAATGTTGTATAAAAGATACCACAACGTTAGAACAACCTTCCGTAATGTTGTATAAAGAGATACCCCAACATTACAACAACCTTCCGTAATGTTGTATAGAAAGATACCCCAACATTATTACAACCTTCCGTAATGTTGTATAGAAAGATACCCCAACATTACAACAACCTTCCGTAATGTTGTATAGAAAGATACCCCAACATTACAACAACCTTCCGTAATGTTGTATAAAGAGATACCCCAACATTACAACAACCTTCCGTAATGTTGTATAAAGAGATACCCCAACATTACAACAACCTTCCGTAATGTTGTATAAAGAGATACCCCAACATTACAACAACCTTCCGTAATGTTGTATAAAGAGATACCCCAACATTACAACAACATTCCGTAATGTTGTATAGAAAGATACCACAACATTACAACAACCTTCCGTAATGTTGTATAAAGAGATACCCCAACATTACAACAACATTCCGTAATGTTGTATAGAAAGATACCCCAACATTACAACAACCTTCCGTAATGTTGTATAGAAAGATACCACAACATTACAACAACATTCCGTAACTTTCCAAAGACGTAAAGGCAACATTATGTTAAATAATGGAAATACAGAACCCACTCACTGATACTCCGGCCACCGAAGCCTCAGAAATAAATGAATATGTACACGCTAAGATACAAGACTGGGGGGGGGGGGGTGGTGTATAGCTTGTGTATATATGAGCTTGTATGCTTGTAAGGTACCCGAGCGACGTCCCTTCTGGACGCCGACCGCGCCTACACGGTCTGGGGGATCCATTAACCTGTTGGAGGTGTGATCTTGTGGGGGAGTTGAACAAGCCTGTGTTAAGTGAAAAAGTAGATCTTCAAGATGCATGTTATAGTGAGTGAGTGAGTGTGTGTGTGTGTGTGTGTGTGTGTGTGTGTGTGTGTGTGTGTGTGTGTGTGTGTGTGTGTGTGTACTCACCTAGTTACTCACCTAGTTGTGTTTGTGGGGGTTGAGCTCTGGCTCTTTGATCCCGCCTCTCAACCGTCAATCAACAGGTGTACAGATTCCTGAGCCTATCGGGCTCTATCATATCTCTATCACTATCTGTGTGTGTGTGTGTGTGTGTGTGTGTGTGTGTGTGTGTGTGTGTGTGTGTGTGTGTGTTAGTTGTTAGCTGTAAGGTGTTGTAATGATTGCCATAGTTCCCTTGTTACCATCGAATGGTGACTATTAATAACCCTCTAGAGGGTTATTAATACTTAACAACTCTCCCAGAGATTGACAGGGCAAAATCCCAATCCCAAACTCCTTTATAACTAAAAAAAAAAACGAAGCAACTTGATCAAAAAAATAAGTAACAGTGTAAATGCTAGCACGTGTGTTGCTGTTCCAGGGTGTTCCTTGCTTTGTTCCGGAGCTCCCTTAGTGTTGCTGAAGTATCTAGACCACCTATTGTACCCATTATCTCAGTCATGGGTGGAATTGCTTTGTTATGGGAGCCATTATGGTTCTCTGTTCGTATGTATCTGTGGTTATGGGGTTTTCCTGCGTGTGGGAGGGGTGTGGGAGAGATGTGGGAGGGGGGTATGAGATGGGAGGGGTCTGGAAGCCAGCATATATGCATATAAGTACATCATATATCAGGAGAAAATGCTAAGTTATTGTGACTAAATAGCACTTGGGAGGGATATGAGGACAAGGAGCTGGGATATGAGGACATGGAGCTGGGATATGAGGACAAGGAGCTGGGATATAAGGACAAGGAGCTGGGATATGAGGACAAGGAGCTGGGATATGAGGACAAGGAGCTGGGATATGAGGACAAGGAGCTGGGATATGAGGACAAGGAGCTGGGGTATGAGGACAAGGAGCTGGGGTATGAGGACAAGGAGCTGGGGTATGAGGACAAGGAGCTGGGGTATGAGGACAAGGAACTGGGATATGAGAACAAGGAGCTGGGATATGAGGACAAGGAGCTGGGATATGAGGACAAGGAGCTGGGATATGAGGACAAGGAGCTGGGGTATGAGGACAAGGAGCTGGGATATGAGGACAAGGAGCTGGTATATGAGGACAAGGAGCTGGGATATGAGGACAAGGAGCTGGGATATGAGGACAAGGAGCTGGTATATGAGGACAAGGAGCTGGTATATGAGGACAAGGAGCTGGGGTATGAGGACAAGGAGCTGGGGTATGAGGACAAGGAGCTGGTATATGAGGACAAGGAGCTGGTATATGAGGACAAGGAGCTGGGAGGACAAGGAGCTGGGATATGAGAACAAGGAGCTGGGATATGAGGACAAGGAGCTGGGATATGAGGACAAGGAGCTGGGATATGAGGACAAGGAGCTGGGGTATGAGGACAAGGAGCTGGTATATGAGGACAAGGAGCTGGTATATGAGGACAAGGAGCTGGGATATGAGGACAAGGAGCTGGGATATGAGAACAAGGAGCTGGGATATGAGGACAAGGAGCTGGGATATGAGGACAAGGAGCTGGGATATGAGGACAAGGAGCTGGGATATGAGGACAAGGAGCTGGGATATGAGAAAAGGAGCTGGGATATAAGGACAAAGTGCAGGAAAGGAGCGCACCCACTCACACCATCGGGGATCGAACTCCGACCTCGCTTGAAACAAGGCCGACTCTCAATTAATCAGACCTCTGGCCAACTCTAGATGTACACTCAGGTAAGTTTACATTTATGTAAACTCCTGAGAGCGCAATCGTATCGTCTTTTACGTCTAAATGCGTCTAAATATATTGTAAACCAGTTAGGCTTACCGAGGACTCCCATAGGTCAACATCTCCCCCCCCCAACAAAACGCCACCCACAACAGTTGCCAATATCCAAGACACCTATTGACTCCTAAGTGAACAAAAGGCATTAGGTGAAAGATAACTTTACCCAAACGTCGTGGGAATCGAACCCGGGGGACCATTTTAAGATTTACGAACCAGCTACGCAGACCACTGCGCTACGATGAATCCGGAATTAATCCATCAACCCCTCCCCCCCTCTCTTAATCCCCGGATTAAACCGGAGATTTACTAGAAATATTGGATAATGAGGAAACGTGTTATACCTAAAGGCCAATATTTCGTTGGTTTAATATGTACAAAAAGTAAATATAGATGGGAATAGTGGAAATAGGGGGTAAATGGGGGGGAGGGGGGAGTGCCAGAGCCACTTTCTCCCACATGTGACGCAGTTGTGGCCCCAGCTGGCGCTGTGGGAGGGGGGGGGGGAGCGTGGGAGGGAGGGAGAGAATGACGGAGGGAGAGAGAAAGGGAGGGAGGAAGCGTAGGGAGATGAGATAGGAAGGAACTAGAGGTGGAAGGACCTCCAAACCTCCAAGACGGCCTTCCAAACCTCCAGGACGGCCTTCCAAACCTCCAAGACGGTCCTCCAAACCTCCAAAACTGCCCTCCAAACCTCCAAGACGACCCTCCAAACCTCCAAGACGGCCCTCCAAACCTCCAAAACGGCCCTCCAAACTTCCAAGACGGCCCTCCAAACCTCCAAGACGGCCCTCCAAACCTCCAAAACTGCCCTCCAAACCTCCAAGACGACCCTCCAAACCTCCAAGACGGCCCTCCAAACCTCCAAAACTGCCCTCCAAACCTCCAAGACGGCCCTCCAAACCTCCAAGACGGCCCTCCAAACCTCCAAAACGGCCCTCCAAACTTCCAAGACGGCCCTCCAAACCTCCAAGACGACCCTCCAAACCTCCAAGACTGCTCTCCAAATCTTCAAGACTGCCTCCAAACCTCCAGAACGGCCCTCCAAACCTCAAAGACGGCCCTCCAAACCTCCAGAACGGCCCTCCAAACCTCCAAGACGGCTCTCCAAATCTCAAAAACGGCCCTCCAAACCTCCAAGACGGCCCTCCAAACCTCCAAGACTACCTCCAAACTCCCAAGACGGTCCTCCAAACCTCCAAGACTACCTCCAAACCTCCAAGACGACCCTCCAAACCTCCAAGACGACCCTCCAAACCTCCAAAACGACCCTCCAAACCTCCAAGACTACCTCCAAACCTCCAAGACTACCTCCAAACCTCCAAGACGGCCCTCCAAACCTGCAAGACAGTCCTCTAAACCTCCAAGACGGCCCTCCAAACCTCCAAGACTACCTCCAAACCTCCAAGACGGCCCTCCAAACCTGCAAGACAGTCCTCAAAACCTCCAAGACGGCCCTCCAAACCTTCAAGACTACCTCCAAACCTCTCAATTGAGCTTAGACAAATACTCAAGATTATATACAATTAAAGTTTCCCCTTCAGAGAGCAATCAACGCTCAACTTAACCTGTGCAATGGTCTTGCATGAGGTCCTGTGCAATGGTCTTGCATGAGGTCCTGTGCAATGGTCTTGCATGAGGTCCTGTGCAATGGTCTTGCATGAGGTCCTGTGCAATGGTCTTGCATGAGGTCCTGTGCAATGGTCTTGCATGAGGTCCTGTGCAATGGTCTTGCATGAGGTCCTGTGCAATGGTCTTGCATGAGGTCCTGTGCAATGGTCTTGCATGAGGTCCTGTGCAATGGTCTTGCATGAGGTCCTGTGCAATGGTCTTGCATGAGGTCCTGTGCAATGGTCTTGCATGAGGTCCTGTGCAATGGTCTTGCATGAGGTCCTGTGCAATGGTCTTGCATGAGGTCCTGTGCAATGGTCTTGCATGAGGTCCTGTGCAATGGTCTTGCATGAGGTCCTGTGCAATGGTCTTGCATGAGGTCCTGTGCAATGGTCTTGCATGAGGTCCTGTGCAATGGTCTTGCATGAGGTCCTGTGCAATGGTCTTGCATGAGGTCCTGTGCAACACGTTGTTGTTGTTGTTTAAGATATTAATATTTAAGGTATTAATAAATACCCTATTTATTAATAGGGTATTAAAAATATCAACACAAGACAGAACACGAAACAATGGGTATAAATTGGATAAGTTTAGATTTAGGAAAGACTTGGGTAAATACTGGTTCAGTAACAGGGTTGTTGATTTGTGGAACCAATTGCCACGTAACGTGGTGGGGAGGGGGGGGGGGTTCCCTCGATTGTTTCAAGCGCAGGTTGGACATGTATATGAGTGGGATTGGGTGGTTATAGATAGGAGCTGCCTCGTATGGGTCAATAGGCCTTCTGCAGTTGCCTTTGTTCTTATGTTCTTATATTCGCCACCTGGAACAGAGCTCCAAGCAGCACGGGCTATGGCGAGCCCGTTGCTGATCAACAGTTTACATTGAACGACCACTCGAGGCTCTCTTTCTTCAATCGTGCAATTGCAAGCTCCAATATTCGCAATATTTTTTTTTTTTTTACTTTTTCCCTGCAAAAGATATAGTGAATGGTGATTATTAACACCAAGATCATGCGCTGATAGCTCTTATCGCACCCTGTCGCAAGGGTCATTTTCGCTCCGGTGGGAATTATAATTTTTTTTGTCCTGTTTTTGGTTGATAAGGTTCACTGTTGGCGCTTTAATTGAGCGAAATGGGTCTTAATGGTAGCTAATGTTACGTTATCGAGAGAGGTGAAGATAATGCTTTGATAAGAGGGAGATAAGATCTGTTAAGAGACGGTAGGGGGAGGTGAGGTACCTACCTCACCTTCACCTCACCATGGTGAGAGCAAGTGAGGTACCTACCAGACACAGTGAGAGAAAGTGAGGTACCTACCAGACACAGTGAGAGAAAGTGAGGTACCTACCAGACACAGTGAGAGAAAGTGAGGTATCTACCAGACACAGTGAGAGAAAGTGAGGTACCTACCAGACACAGTGAGAGAAAGTGAGGTACCTACCAGACACAGTGAGAGAAAGTGAGGTACTGGCCAGGCACAGTGAGAGAAAGTGAGGTATCTACCAGACACAGTGAGAGAAAGTGAGGTATCTACCAGACACAGTGAGAGAAAGTGAGGTACCTACCAGGCACAGTGAGAGAAAGTGAGGAACCTACCAGACACAGTGAGAGAAAGTGAGGTATCTACCAGACACAGTGAGAGAAAGTGAGGTATCTACCAGACACAGTGAGAGAAAGTGAGGTATCTACCAGACACAGTGAGAGAAAGTGAGGTATCTACCAGACACAGTGAGAGAAAGTGAGGTACCTACCAGGCACAGTGAGAGAAAGTGAGGAACCTACCAGACACAGTGAGAGAAAGTGAGGAACCTACCAGACACAGTGAGAGAAAGTGAGGTATCTACCAGACACAGTGAGAGAAAGTGAGGTATCTACCAGACACAGTGAGAGAAAGTGAGGTATCTACCAGACACAGTGAGAGAAAGTGAGGTATCTACCAGACACAGTGAGAGAAAGTGAGGTATCTACCAGACACAGTGAGAGAAAGTGATTCACTATCAGTTCCTTCAAATTAAAATGACTTGAATTTGCCAAAAAATATTTTTCAATATACTTTTTAAAAGTCAAATAAATAATCAAAAAGTTCAGTTTCTCAATATGTAAATAGTCTGGGGGATTACTGTATACACTCCTCCAGTGAACGGTGATCAAGCAGCCTGTTCCTGTTGGCACTCTCTAAATACACAGTCCCATGTATAGTTTCAGTATTTCCCACTTATTGGCTAACTGGTGCATGCCAGGTGTGTGTGCAGTGTTGTGATATCTGCAGGTGTGTAGAGTTTAATAGAGGAGATTATGAGGTATGAGGCAATACCTCATACCTTTATAAACACCGTATTAAACCCTCCTCATTCTCTCAAACCAGTAAAGTATAAGAAGTAAAGTCTTATAGGTAAAGTCTTATAAAGTCTTATAGGTATTATATATAGTCTTAAAGTCTTATAGTCTTATGGGTAAAGCATGGCCACTAAAGCCTTGTTAAAGCACAATAACTCCTGCAAACACACAGCCTAACTGTCCCCTATTTTCCGGTTGTTACAACTTGTAATAAAGTGGTTACATCTTGCTATAACGTTTTTACGACGTAGCAGAAAACGTTGCTACAACTTGTCAGCTGTTTAAACACTTGTTCGAATGTTGTGGCAACGTTGTAGTTAGGTTGTGAATCACCTCCCTGTAGTAACGTGTTCGATAGCTTTCTGTATCTGTATTCTAAAGATCTCTAACCCTGTCTGTGAAGAGTTAGAGTAGTACAGGTATACAATGCCTGTCGTTAGGGACAGGAAGCCTGTCTACTTGGGCTTATACAGGTCCCCCCCCCCCCTACTCCCACCCCCAAAACCGGATGCAGCCCACAACAGTTGCCTAACTCACAGGTACCTATTAAACTATCAGGTGAAGAGAAGCATGAGATGAAAGGAAAATTGACCAATTAGTCTCTCCTTCGATAGCAAACCGAGAATGTAGTCCACTGCGCTTCAGAGCAGCATTGTATAAATGTATAATCTACATATGCAACATGTATACATTTTTAACTTACATGTACAGTTAAAAAGATACATTACAAACAATGCCTTAAGTAAACCAAACTGTTAAAGATAAACTATTCGTAACTGCCCAACCGCTTTAGAAGTGACACTTAGACTCGAGTTTACGAAAAAAAAGCCCGACCCGGTGGGAGGAGCCGAGCGGACAGCACGCTGGACTTGTGATCCTGTGGTCCTGGGTTCGATCCCAGGCGCCGGCGAGAAACAATGGGCAGAGTTTCTTTCACCCTATGCCCCTGTTACCTAGCAGTAAAATAGGTACCTGGGTGTTAGTCAGCTGTCACGGGCTGCTTCCTGGGGGAGTGGAGGCCTGGTCGAGGACCGGGCCGCGGGGATACTAAAGCCCCGAAATCATCTCAAGATAACCCCCGTTCTTAATAGAACGTCGTAATTTTGACGTATACGCTACCTAAGGCCTCAAAAAATTGTCTCTTACTAAAAAATGGTAGAAAGTGACATACTGGTGCCCCGTTTTCTGTTTTGGGTTCTCTGGTAAGGATAGAATAAGGGGGCCCTTTAGTACGACTGTTTCTTGACGTTTGGGGGAATAACCTGAGGAGGACGGGCTGCGAGAATATAGTCCAGGGCCAGATTCACGAAGCAGTTACGCAAGCACTTACGAACCTGGGGCCACATTTACGAAGCAGTTACTCAAGCACTTACGAACCTCGGGCCAGATTCACGAAGTAGTTACGCAAGCACTTACGAACCTGGGGCCACATTTACGAAGCAGTTACTCAAGCACTTACGAACCTCGGGCCAGATTCACGAAGTAGTTACGCAAGCACTTACGAACCTGGGGCCAGATTCACGAAGTAGTTACGCAAGCACTTACGAACCTGGGGCCAGATTCACGAAGCAGTTACGCAAGCACTTACGAACCTGGGGCCAGATTCACGAAGTAGTTACGCAAGCACTTACGAACCTGGGGCCACATTCACGAAGCAGTTACGCAAGCACTTATGAACCTGGGGCCAGATTCACGAAGCAGTTACGCAAGCACTTACGAACCTGGGGCCACATTTACGAAGCAGTTACTCAAGCACTTACGAACCTCGGGCCAGATTCACGAAGTAGTTACGCAAGCACTTACGAACCTGGGGCCACATTTACGAAGCAGTTACTCAAGCACTTACGAACCTCGGGCCAGATTCACGAAGTAGTTACGCAAGCACTTACGAACCTGGGGCCAGATTCACGAAGTAGTTACGCAAGCACTTACGAACCTGGGGCCAGATTCACGAAGCAGTTACGCAAGCACTTACGAACCTGGGGCCAGATTCACGAAGTAGTTACGCAAGCACTTACGAACCTGGGGCCACATTCACGAAGCAGTTACGCAAGCACTTATGAACCTGGGGCCAGATTCACGAAGCAGTTACGCAAGCACTTACGAACCTGTCCATCTTTTCTCAATCTCTGGCGGCTTAGATTACAATTATTAAACAGTTAATGAGCTGGGAAGCACCAGGAGGCTGTTTATAACAATAACAACAGTTGATTGGCAAGTTTTCATGCTTGTAAACTGTTTAATAAATGTAACCAAAGCCGTCAAAGATTGAGGAAAGATGTACACGTTCGTAAGTGCTTGCGTAACTGCTCCGTGAATCTGGCCCCAGGTTCGTAAGTGCTTGCGTAACTGCTTCGTGATTCTGGCCCGAGGTTCGTAAGTGCTTGCGTAACTGCTTCGTGAATCTGGCCCCAGGTTCATAAGTGCTTGCGTAACTGCTTCGTGAATCTGGCCCCAGGTTCGTAAGTGCTTGCGTAACTGCTTCGTAAATCTGGCCCCAGGATCGTAAGTGCTTGCGTAACTGCTTCGTGAATCTGGCCCCAGGTTCGTAAGTGCTTGCGTAACTGCTTCGTAAATCTGGCCCCAGGATCGTAAGTGCTTGCGTAACTGCTTCGTGAATCTGGCCCGAGGTTCGTAAGTGCTTGCGTAACTGCTTCGTAAATCCGGGCTCCAGATCTCTCTCAATACAAGCTTGCCAATTCGGGCTTGATGTTAACGACAGAACCAGCAGTGTTGCTCCAACGAGCCGCAAAGATGTATCATTGCATTCTTGCATTCAGTCTCCACATCTGGATTTGGTGAAGCCAAAACGTCTTCAGAGATTCCTTGAGACGAGCCAAGCGGAAGGTAACTACCTCGTCATAGTCTTTATCAGGTAATTAGCGGTCATAAAAATGTTTGAAGACTGTGTTTTTTTCCCTTGGGGTTTTTTCCCCTCTCAGTCACTGGAAACACTGCACTTAAATGTTTTATCGATAAACTGATAAAAACCTTTTAAATAACGTGTATTATCAACCATCAAAATTAATCTTATCGCCTGCAGTGATTTGTAAAGTTACAATTATGTCGATATATCAGGATAGTTATCAGTTTATTGTACTTCATCTTATCAGGGATTGTAGATAAGATGTTTAACACTTGTCTGTGGACTAAACCTGAGAAGGGAGAATTTGCTGCATTTGTTCAACTCATGTTCACTAACACGTCTCATTTTATACGTTAGGGACGTCAAACGTACAGGACCGGACAAAAGAGGATGGTAGCCAAGGCTATTTCCATCCCCCCGCCGGCACTCGGTTGGTAATCTTGGGCATGGTATTTTATCAAATCACCTCATTCTTTGGGCCACACGTGAGGAACACAAATGCGAACAAGCCTGAATGGTCCCCAGGACTATATGCAACTGAAAACTCACACCCCAGAAGTGACTCGAACCCATACTCCCAGGAGCACACTGCTGGCGTACAGGATCCCTTAACCGCTCGACCAACACTATATATATATATATATATATATATATATATATATATATATATATATATATATATATATATATATATATATATATATACACATGCAGACCATGCGAAATAAGTACAAGAAAACATAGAAACATCCAAGAACGAAATTTCACAAAAATTACACAACAAAAAAAAAAATCAAAGCAAATACACCCCCACAAAACAGAGGAACCCCAGGACACCCAGCTACAAAAACACTAAAACCAAAAAAAATACAAAATACAGTTAAAGACTGAACTCTGTAACACATTACAGTCCAACACAGACATACACACATAGCATAGGACAAACAAATACAAAACACACAGCAAATACAAAAACACAGAGAGTACCAAGACAAAGCTACAAAAGTACTATGAAAAAAGTAGTGAGGGGGTGAGGGGGGGGGGGTGAGGGGGGTGTGGTAGGGGGGGTGTGGTGGGGGTGTGTGGGGGTGTGGGGGGGTGAGGGGGGGTGTGGTGGGGGTGAGGGGGGGGGTGTGGGGGGGTGAGGGGGGGTGTGGTAGGGGTGTGGTGGGGGTGAGGGGGGGGGGGTGGGGGGGGTGAGGGGGGGGGGGGGGGTGTGTGGTGGGGGTGAGGGGGGGGTGTGGTGGGGGTGTGGTGGGCTCACAGATATCCACGTTTTCTCTATCCATTGGTTAGGTTAAGTTAGGTTAGGGTTCATACGTTTCTAGTTTGGTTAGCACTTCGTATTTCTGACGTTGTGGCAGACCGAGAGAACGAGCTCATTTGCCTAAAGATAGGTAATTACCGGGAGAAAGTACTAAGCCACTGGGAAGGGGGGTCAGGATAAGGATATGGGATGGGACGGCGGGAAAGGAATGGTGCCCAACCGAACTTGGACGGTCGGGGATTGAACGCCGACCTGCATGAAGCGAGACCGTCGCTCTACCGTCCATGTGGTCGTAAGAAAAGCGAAAGTGTGTTGAAATCTTTTTCCAGTGAGCACCAGGATTAACGCAGGATTAACGCAGGATTAACGCAGGATTAACGCAGGATTAACGTAGGATTAACGCAGGATTAACGCAGGATTAACGTAGGATTAACGCAGGATTAACGTAGGATTAACGCAGGATTAACGTAGGATTAACGCAGGATTAACGCAGGATTAACGTAGGATTAACGCAGGATTAACGTAGGATTAACGCAGGATTAACGCAGGATTAACGCAGGATTAACTCAGGATTAACGTAGGATTAACGCAGGATTAACGTAGGATTAACGTAGGATTAACGCAGGATTAACGCAGGATAAACGCAGAACTAACGTTCATTTAACGTCCTACAGGATTAACGCAGGATTAACGCAGGATAAACGTGGTTCATTTAACGTCCTACCAACGCCACTCGTAGGTACAGTGGCGTTACCCACTGGGTAAATGTGGGTACAGTACCCACTGGGTAAATGTGGCTACAGTACCCACTGGGTAAATGTGGCTACAGTACCCACTGGGTAAATGTGGCTACAGTACCCACTGGGTAAATGTGGCTACAGTACCCACTGGGTAAATGTGGCTACAGTACCCACTGGGTAAATGTGGCTACAGTACCCACTGGGTAAATGTGGCTACAGTACCCACTGGGTAAATGTGGGTACAGTACCCACTGGGTAAATGTGGCTACAGTACCCACTGGGTAAATGTGGCTACAGTACCCACTGGGTAAATGTGGGTACAGTACCCACTGGGTAAATGTGGGTACAGTACCCACTGGGTAAATGTGGCTACAGTACCCACTGGGTAAATGTGGCTACAGTACCCACTGGGTAAATGTGGGTACAGTACCCCACTGGGTAAATGTGGCTACAGTACCCACTGGGTAAATGTGGCTACAGTACCCACTGGGTAAATGTGGGTACAGTACCCACTGGGTAAATGTGGCTACAGTACCCACTGGGTAAATGTGGCTACAGTACCCACTGGGTAAATGTGGGTACAGTACCCACTGGGTAAATGTGGGTACAGTACCCACTGGGTAAATGTGGCTACAGTACCCACTGGGTAAATGTGGCTACAGTACCCACTGGGTAAATGTGGGTACAGTACCCACTGGGTAAATGTGGCTACAGTACCCACTGGGTAAATGTGGGTACAGTACCCACTGGGTAAATGAATACTTATTTATATATATTTGGATATATTTTTATATTTAAATTTGAATTTTGTTTTAATTTTGAAAAGATTTGTAACTTTCCCTATTAAGACCACTCATAGCCCAGTCGATAGAGCTATGGCTTCACACACACACACACGTGAGGGGGTTCAGGGTTCGAGTCTCCTAGAGCCCAAGTGAATAGGAGACCGATGAGATCTAATTGAATTACTCAAATTAGGCAAAACTGTATATAATTGACATGGAGGATTGAGTTCTATCTCTGCTGTTCCTATCGCCCCTACCCTTCGTCCTCCCCATCTTGAGGTTATCTTGAGATGATTTCGGGGCTTTAGTGTCCCCACGGCCCGGTCCTCGACCAGGCCTCCACCCCCAGGAAGCAGCCCGTGACAGCTGACTAACTCCCAGGTACCTATTTACTGCTAGGTAACAGGGGCATTCAGGGTGAAAGAAACTTTGCCCATTTGTTTCTGCCTCGTGCGGGAATCGAACCCGCGCCACAGAATTACGAGTCCTGCGCGCTATCCACCAGGCTACGAGGCCCCCCATGCTCCTCTCCCCTCTTTACCCATTGATTCTTCCAACCCCCTCCCCCATTACCCATATGTTTAGGCCTCCCTCCCTCCCCCCCTCCCTACACACGACCTACCCTCGTCCCCACTACTGCCTATCCCAATCCTTAAACAACTGAGCTTGCTTACGTTTGTGGATAGGCAAAAAACGTTGCATTTGTTACGGAGTGGCAGATGTTGAGAGAACCTGGATTGTCTGAATTGCTTGTTCTGTCAAGGCGAACAACCACGAAACTGCTTCATTCAGACGGGAGGCCTAGTTGGAGACCGGGCCGCGAGGGCTGTTGATCCCCGGGAAGCTACATAAGGGAGATACAAGAGAAATGCCTGAGCAGAAGCGTACGACCCCAAGCAACCCACCTAACCCATCAAGACCCATGCGTAAGGGGGAAACGTCGATATTACGGTGTTATAAGTGGTACTATAACAGTCGCATTTTTAACGGAGTGGTCAACGTGTTGCATACAAGGATAGAATGAATCATTACTTCCCCCCCCCTCACCACCACCCCCCACCCCTACCACACCCTTACCCCCTCCACACCCCTACTACACCCCTACCACACCCTTACCCCCTCCACACCCCTACTACCACACCCTTACCACACCCTTACCCCCTCCACACCCCTACCACACCCTTACCCCTCCACACCCCTACCCCCTTCCATATCAAAACCATTCCTATTCCATCACAAAGTAGTTCCCTCCCCATCCCCCCACCATCCACAACCCCCCCCCATCCCCCCACCCACAACCCCCCCCCCCACAACCCCCCCCACCACCCACAACCCCCCCCCCCCCCCCCACCCCCCCGTAGCGAAACGAAGTGATTTTTATCAGCCCAAAACATTATGCAAATTAATATAGCCAAGATCACAACAATATTTCTGCCACACTATGTATTATATATATATATCCCTAATGTATGCTAGGTATATACATATATTAGCATATGTGTAATATATATATATATGGTGTGTATGACCATATATATTCATATATACTTCATACATACCCACTGGTATGTATGAACTTGAAATATACACGATTCGGTACAGGCAAATCCAGGTAGGAAAGAAATGGTGAGAATAAATAGGGGGAATAGAAATAGGGGGGGTTAATAGAGGGGTTGTAAAGGAGAAAAAAGGGGAATGGGGTGGGGGGGGGGGTTGGCTAGCCCGTGAAGCATATTTAATGGATCCCATTTGTCGTCCCCCCTTTACCCTTTGTTCCCTACCCTCTTAACCCCTAACCCCAATCCCCCATTCTCCCCCTTCCCCCAGTCACCACCCCCTCCCCATCACAACCATCCTCCTCCCCCCCCATTCCCTTCACCACAACCACAATCACCACCAACTTTTCGGCCAATGAAACAACCTGAAATTTCGGAACGGAAAATGAACGAATTTTTGGCTAAAAGTTCTTCGTTTGAGGGTGGGTTTGAGGGTGGGTTTGAGGGTGGGTTTGAGGGTGGGTCAAAGGGACAACACCACCCACCCACCCCCACACCGCCCACAGCCCACCCGACCCTACGCCGCCCACGATCAACAAAAGATAAAAAGATCCTCAACGGAAATATTCAAATCTGGCATCACGCTCTCTGATTGGCCCGTCACGCGCGGGTATATTTGAAAGTTGGCGCGCGTAATAGGGACGAGGTCGAATAGGGGGGCTCAGAATAGGTATACCTCCTCACAATCTCCAATTACAAACTAACTGGAGCTCTCCAATAACAGGACAGGAAACTGGAAAACACAATCGTCCCAAAAATGACCGTTGGACCCAAAGAATTATTATTAATTTGGTAGAATTCAAAAGCAACCTAACTTAAATCCTTTCTAGGCCTAGCATAGCACATTGGAAGTAAATTAGGCCTACTATGGCGTACATTAGGTCTACAATAAGCCTAAAATTAATTATGTAGCCTAGGATACGCTAATTTAGGCCTAAGATTATAGTGCTAATATAAGCCTAATACTATATATTTAGGCCTAGGAAAGTTTAGGTTGTATATTCACCGCTCCAAATTTTTTTTTGAGTGTAATTTGCAAAAAATCCAAAAATACAAAAGGAGGACAATTTTTTGCGACACAACAGTACATTTTTGTACGTTCGACCAACAGGTTATCTTGAGGTTATCTTGAGATGATTTCGGGGCTTTAGTGTCCCCGCGGCCCGGTCCTCGACCAGGCCTCCACCCCCAGGAAGCACCCCGTGACAGCTGACTAACACCCAGGTACCTATTTACTGCTAGGTAACAGGGGCATAGGGTGAAAGAAACACTTCCTATAGTTTCTCGCCGGCGCCCGGGATCGAACCAAGGACCACAGGATCACAAGTCCAGTGTGCTGTCCGCTCGGCCGACCGGCGCTAAAACTATTAGCATTTCAAGCCAGAATCTCAAAATCCGAACAGTTTGGGGTGAGATATATAATGATATTTAAATGAAGAAATCCACATGGGGCCGTGATGAGGGTTCGAACCCTCATCACACTGTTTATGCCACAAAGGACCAGTCAATGGGGACAACAATTGTCAAAAATACAGGTGTTGTAGATGTTATGAATCGTAGGATGAACTTGAGGTCTGGTTAAAGAGAGGAGGTTCAATGAGGGCCAAGATGGACTCACAAACACCCCAAGATGGACTCAAATCACCCCAAGATGGACTCAAATCACCCCAAGATGGACTTAAAACACTCCAAGATGGACTCAAAACACTCCAAGATGGACTCAAAACACTCCAAGATGGACTCAAAACACTCCAAGATGGACTCAAAACACTCCAAGATGGACTCAAAACACTCCAAGATGGACTCAAAACACTCCAAGATGGTCTCAAAACACTCCAAGATGGATTACATGTATTAAAACGTAAACACTTACGGTAACCATGGCGACAGAGGCCTCACCCATCATAGCACTTACCTATAAAAATAAAAAAAAAAGTTTATACATATACATACATATTAATCAAATTTTAAATTTGTTTAAATTAAAATTTAAAAATCAATTATTTACTAGAAAGTTGGTCTCTATAACCCCTTTTCTACAACAAATCTTTTCTACCACTCACGAAACCTGTACATCTTTCCCCAATCATGGCGGCTGAGTTTACAGTAAACAGTTTACGAGGTTGTAAACTCCACAACCCAAGGTTGTTATTGTTATAATCAACCTCGTATAGTGCTTCGGGGCTCATAACCTCTTTAATACATGTAAACAAAGCCGCCATGATTGTGGAAAGATGTACAGGTTTCGTAAATGATGTAAATACGACGTTTTTTGGGCGTCCCAAGGCGGCTAATAGTCTTAACTCCCTAGACACTGTCGGGTAAGCACATTAGGCCTACAAAGATTGTTTCATTTTGCATGTTTGATAATTAGGCATAAGCAATGACCAGTTAGAATTGAGTGATTCGCGTATACCTGTCGGAGAGATGGTGGTAAGAGTGTGGTAGATGGTAGATGCAGCAGGAGGGGGTAGATGGTAGATGTAGCCGTGAGTAGATGTGGAAGACACGGTCTAATACCCCTCCGAGGAAGTCAAACAACCCCTCCCCCCTTTCCACTATTCAGGAATTAAATAAACTCTACCAACAGACGAATCTAAAAATATAACAAATTGTATAGATTACATAATTAGGCCTATGTTATTTTACCCATATGAATTTTGGATATTTTTTACAATTACAAAACAATTACAAAACTTTTCTTTTATTTTGTAATTGTTTAAAATACGCTTGCACAGAATTCAGAGAAGTTTGCTTCGAAAATATAAGTGAATGAGACACTTTAAGACAGACTTCGTAGGTATCGTCTTAAATGACTTCATTTAAGAAGTCATTTAAGATGTCTTTTTCATGACATACACAGCCCGTCTTCATCAATAAAGGACAGATGAAAGTTAATCATGAAAAACCCTCTGTTTATATATGAAAACGGTTTACACGCTCGACTCATAACTCTTGACGTTCGAACACCTATGGAGCAGTGCTTCGCTGACGAACCTCTGTTCGAATCCCAAGGCTCTAACCCAACCCGTCCTCGACTCAAGTCCATTCCATCCAGTGGTCAACCCCACAGACGCATTCATAAGTGTTAACATGCTGTTCATTGAAAACGGGAATTTTCTCATATATAAATGAATATTATAATATATTAGCATATTGTGCATATATAGGCATAGGTTAGGTTAGGTGTTTAGGTTCTGTTGGCGATTATTTGTAGTACGTGAGTGAAGCATTTATAGCGTTGTGGTCCGAACACCAGTCGTCAGTGAAGCACTTGTTCCGGAAGTGTTCGAACGTCAGCAGTTGTGAGTCGTGTGTAAACCGCTTTTCATTCATAAACAGGGTGGGGGTTGGCGGGTGGATGGAATCACTTTTAGATCTTTGTTTGGAGGACGGGCTGTTCACACACGACTCACAACTGCTGACGTTCGAACACTTCCGGAACAAGTGCTTCACTGACGACTGGTGTTCGAACCCACAACGCTGTAAATGCTTCACCCACGTACTACAAATAAATCGCCAACAGAACCTAAACACCTGACCTAACCTATGCCTATATATGCACAATATATGCAGATGACAGGTTGTAGGAGGACAGGTTGTAGGAGGACAGGTTGTAGGAAGACAGGTTGTAGGAGGACAGGTTGTAGGAGGACAGGTTGTAGGAAGACAGGTTGTAGGAGGACAGGTTGTAGGAGGACAGGTTTGTAGGAAGACAGGTGTAGGAGGACAGGTTGTAGGAGGACGGTTGTAGGAGACAGGTTGTAGGAGAACAGCAGTTTGGAAGACAGGTTGTTGGAGGACAGGCTGTAGGAAGACGGTTGTAGGAGGACAGGTTGTAGGAGAACAGTTGTAGGAAGACAGGTTGTAGGAAGACAGGTTGTAGGAAGACAGGTTGTAGGAGGACAGGTTGTAGGAAGACAGGTTGTAGGAGGACAGGTTGTAGGAGGACAGGTTGTAGGAGGACAGGTTGTAGGAAGACAGGTTGTAGGAGGAACAGGTTGTAGGAGAACAGGTTGTAGGATAACAGGTTGTAGGAGGACAGGTTGTAGGAAGACAGGTTGTAGGAGG
The DNA here is from genome assembly GCF_020424385.1 of Procambarus clarkii. NCBI lineage: Eukaryota > Metazoa > Arthropoda > Malacostraca > Decapoda > Cambaridae > Procambarus > Procambarus clarkii. Next base: position 2,165 of record NW_025569260.1, on the reverse strand, counting down.
ACAGGCTATAGGAAGACAGGTTGTAGGAGGACAGGTTGCAAGAACAGGTTGTAGGAAGACATGTAGTAGGAGGACAGGTTGTAGGAAGACAGGTTGTAGGAGGACAGGTTGTAGGAGGACAGGTTGTAGGAGGACAGGTTGTAGGAAGACAGGTTGTAGGAGGACAGGTTGTAGGAGGACAGGTTGTAGGAGGACAGGTTGTAGGAGGACAGGTTGTAGGAGGACAGGTTGTAGGAGAACAGGTTGTAGGAAGACAGGTTGTTGGAGGACAGGCTGTAGGAAGACAGGTTGTAGGAGGACAGGTTGTAGGAAGACAGGTTGTAGGAGGACAGGTTGTAGGAGGACAGGTTGTAGGAGGACAGGTTGTAGGAGGACAGGTTGTAGAAGAACAGGTTGCAGGAGGACAGGTTGTAGGAGGACATGCTGTAGGAGGACAGTTGTAGGAGGTTGTACAGGTTGTAGGAAGACAGGTTGTTTTGGAGGACAGGTTGTAGGAAGACAGGTTGTAGGAGGACAGGTTGTAGGAGAACAGGTTGTAGAAGACAGGTTGTAGGAGGACAGGTTGTAGGAAGACAGGTTGTAGGAGGACAGGTTGTAGGAAGACAGGTTGTAGGAGGACAGGTTGTAGGAGGGGACAGGTTGTAGGAGGACAGGTTGTAGGAGGACAGGTTGTAGGAAGACAGTTTGTAGAGGACAGGTTGTAGGAGGACAGGTTGCAGGAGGACAGGTTGTATGAGATAAGTTTGTATCAGGACAGGTTATAGGAGGACTGGTTGTAGGAGGACAGGTTGCATTCAGGACAGGTTGCAAGATAATAGATTATCTTTTAGACCAAGATAATATTTATCTTTTTTGGGGGTGTCACAGAGATATATATATATATATGACTTTAAATTGCGTAGATAAATAAACAGAGAGTGAGTTCTGCTAATTTAAAGTGATTTAACAGATTTTTCAAAGGTAAAATACGAATACACACATATATGTACGTCCTCCCCCCCCCCCCTAGACACATACACACACGTGTCCCTCCTCACACACACACACACACACACACACACACACACACACACACACACACCACCGTAGCAGACGTGTGGAAACAGGCTAACATAGTTCCAATCTACAAAAGTGCAGCAGGAAGACCCCCTCAATTAGAGACCTGTATCATTGACAAGTGTAATAGTGAAAGTATTTGGAAAAGCTAATCAAAACTAAATGGGTAGAACACCTGGAGAGAAATGATATACTATCAGACAGACAGTATGGTTTTTCGATCTGGAAGATCCTGTGTATCGAATTTACTCAGTTTCTATGATCGAGCCACAGAGATATTACAGGAAAGAGATGGTTGGGTTGACTGCATCTATCTGGACCTAAAAAAGGCTTTCGACAGAGTTCCACATAAGAGGTTGTTCTGGAAACTGGAAATATTGGAGGGGTGACAGTAAGCTTCTATCATGGATGAAAAATTTTCTGACTGATAGAAAAATGAGGGCAGTAATCAGAGGCAATGTATCGGAATGGAGAAATGTCACAAGTGGAGTACCACAGTGTTCAGTTCTTGCACCAGTGATGTTTATTGTGTACATAAATATCTACCAGTTGGTATACAGAATTATATGAACATGTTTGCTGATGATGCTAAGATAATAGGAAGGATAAGAAATTTAGATGATTGTCATGCCCTTCAAGAAGACCTGGACAAAATAAGTATATGGAGCACCACCTGGCAATGAATTTAATGTTAATAAATGTCATGTTATGGAATGTGGAATAGGAGAACATAGACCCCACACAACCTATATATTATGTGAGAAACCTTTAAAGAATTCTGATAAAGAAAGAGATCTGGGGTGGTTCTAGATAGAAAACTATCTCCTGAGGACCACATAAAGAATATTGTGCAAGGAGTCTATGCCACACTTTCTAACTTCAGAATTGCATTTAAATACATGGATGGCGATATACTAAAGAAATTGTTCACGACTTTTCTTAGGCCAAAGCTAGAATATGCAGCAGTTGTGTGTGCCCATATCTTAAGAAGCACATCAACAAACTGGAAAAGGTGCAAAGACATGCTACGAAGTGGCTCCCAGAACTGAAGGGCAAGAGCTACGAGGAGAGGTTGGAAGCATTAAACATGCCAAAACTAGAAGACAGAA